>CM021100.1:555296211-555405233 GCA_007115665.2 Sequoiadendron giganteum | reverse complement strand
TGCCAAAAGGAAAAACATAACATATATTTTCACAACATCTGGAAATAAGCAAAAGATTTTATGTTTTTCGTTTTTACAAGGAAAACATGACATTATTGAATAGTGAACTTGTTGGTGAATCTACACCCTCAGAAGCATGTGACCTTGCTCATACAGGTGGTATGAATCGTTATATTTATATAGCCGAGTTTACATCCATGACTCAACACCGGAGGTTTTCCCTCATCATGGAATATGAGAATCAATATATTTGAAGTCAAAAGACCAAGAGATTGTTACAGTTAAAACAAATGCCCATATAATTGGAATGATTACAAAAGCATATACCTATTAAGGTTTTGATCACCAAAGACAAAAATCGGCAATAATATGCATGGTCATTAAAAGCTGTAGTAAAGTAGGTCTTCCATTTTAATCATATAAACAATAAAGAACAAATTTTGGTGGAGAAAGATTGAAAGGGAAAACACATAAGATGTTTACGATTTCTGTCTTTTTCTTTCTCTCAAGGAAGTACACAATCGAGTCTACTCATTAGGAGAACAAATTCATGGCAATAAATAAGCTACAAAATTGATTTCCATTTTATATGAATAAAAGTATAAGAGAGAGTGAATGGCCTTCCATAATGGGCATAAAACAATGTATATGGCATGGCACACTGAAATTACCTTCTATGATTGCTGGAATGCTCTCAATGGTAGGCCTCATGAGATAGAAAACAAGTATAAGAAGAGCTTTTATTGTGAGAACTTCAAATGGAAAGGAAGGTAAATGGCGGGGTTCAAATGCCCAACTTTCATTACCCGGAATAAGTGCAAATGAAGGAGAGCAGAGTTGCTAAGATTCATTTTTTGCTCCTATATATGGAGTGCATTTTTTATTTTGTATATCAATGAAAAGTAACGAAAATCATACAGTGCACCTAGAAGAGACTTTCCATCAATATATCCAACATCTTCAAGAGATCTCACTAAGAATGACATATAAGGTGTCCTACTTCATAAATATCGTGATAATGAGCAGGAGAAATAATATTTTGGATGAAAACAATTGTAATAAATAAAATGATAGCCTAGTTAATGGAATGCACTTTTCCATTAAATAATACATCATATAACCTATTCTTCTGCTCTTGACATTGTGTGTTTGTATTCCAATTTTGTCTTTTGTAATTGTTGCAGAATTAAATTGGTGTTTGTTCATTTAGACTGCACCATTGTTGTTTTTTTCTCAATGTCTCCTTTTGTTGTTATCTCAAAATCATTTATTTGACCCAGCACATTTGTGGCCTGAAACTTGGCATTGTTCAACAATCTTTGAGCACCTTTCTATAGAGATCAAAAACCCAGGGACAACAAAAAAATTACAGTATAGAGAGATGGATATATGTGTAAATTTTTGCAATTGTCTCTCATTTCTTCCTCAAGTCATAACCTTGGGCTCTAATACCACTCTTAAGCACAAGACAGGGCGAATTGAAAATATATTTTATTGCATATCAAGAAAATCACATTCTGAAGAAATGTTTACATCTTTATTTTATAGGAAGAATAATTTAATTGCCATAACTATCTAAACTGAAAAGTATATTACAAATGTGTTAACCCAAAAGATTATCATGTAACCTGTTGCATTATGAGTGTATGTTGGCCATTGATAGTGATCTAGGATTCAAAAATATTATAAAAGTGATCCTACCACCTATACAATATGATTGAACATTAAAAAGTAACTATGCATATATAGCACCAAGATTACACCAAAACACTTTTTGATCTTCTCAAACATCACCAAAATAAACAAAGTCTCAAAAATTATAAATATATATCAAAGAGTGAATAATTTTTTCTCTAGTCCTTTCCCATAAAATGGTTGCTTCCATTTATTTGCTCAGCCGAAGTGTGTGAAAAATCAGCTATCAAATCAGAGAGATTGAAATTATGAGGAATCTGACTCAAGAACCCAAGGGGATCCTTTTGGTTAGCTGTATTTGTGTCTTGAGGGAAACCCACTCCACTTTGCTGATGCGTCTCATTAGAATTAAAATCAACGTCAGAAACCTCCATGACTGTACCATGTGTGTCTGTAGAATTGCCAACACCACTATAAGAAAATATTGTGCTATTTGAGAATCCTAAACTTGGTTGGATTATTAGTTCATTTCCTGATGAAATGATAGAATGGCCATGTAATACTAGTTGTACACCTAATGAAATTTCCATCCTTCCACTGCTATGAACATTCAAAAGTACATTAACTCAGATTTTTATGTTCAATCACATGAAATGTAATCATGAGTATTCGGAGAATAAAAGTAGCTATACAAATATACTCATGTATAGAAAAAAACTATGTAGATGCTTTGAAATGTAGTATAAGTGCAGAATCACATAAAATGGTGAAAATATAAGGAAAATAAAAGCTTCCTCACCTTGAGATCGAGTTTTCATCAAAATATTGTACAGTTAAGGTAGGCAAGCTCCACCATTAACCAGGGATGGATTTAATGGAACTAAATTACATCCCATATTGTGAATCCTTTGCATTGATATTGTTGGTTGTTGTACATGATAAACAATGGGTGTATGTTTAGCTAGATTATAAAAGAAATACAAGATTATTCAATAGTTAACAAAGATAAGATCTGTATTTTAACTTATCTAGTGCCAAAATTATAGGCCCTGAAATGAAAAATTAATAACTGAAGATATCTCATTGAATTTAATCCATTCCAAAAAGAAATACACCACTAGATACATTCCCGATGTTTTCACAATTCAACCAATAGATGAAATGACACTTAGGAAATCACTAGGTCTTCTTCAAGTCTACTAAAAAGAAATATATTCCTGACCTTTTAACCATTTAGCCAACAAATGAAATGACAGTAAGGAAAATACTAGCCATTGATTAAGTCTACTGAAATATGTACATTGCATTCAGAAAGATACTATAGAATATATGCTTTCATGGTGATTTTGAGCTCTTTATCATCTACAAGAGGCATCACTGCTCCAAGAAAAATACAATTAAAAACATGAAAAATTTAGTAGTCTTACGCTCCCAAACGATCATAATATTTATGTAGTTCAAGTTTACTAGTTTATGCATTATACAGTTCACCAATACTATTGGTATTTCTTTTCCATTGAACTATCTTTAGGAGCCTTTACCATTATTTTCACTTTATATGGTATTGTAGCTAATAAATCTTAAGTAGGTGTTTTAATAGAGGCCTAAAATCCCTTGGGGGAATCATAAGTATCTTATTTTCTTTGCCAAATCATTATGTGTAACATAAAATGCTGCAAGGAGCCTTTACCATTATTTTCACTTTAAATGGTAGTTAAAAAATGTTAAGTAGGTGTTTTAACAGAGCCCAAAACTCCCTTGGGGGAATCATAAGTATCTTATTTTCTTTGCCAAATCAGTATCTCTAACAGAAAATGCAGTATTTTTAGTGTTGTAGCTATCGCCATCATAATTTGAAGGTTTCTAGTGATGGCAATATTTGGAAGTTTTTTAAGACCAAGGTCCTCTTTTTCATCAGTTCAAAGGATAGATGATAGAGCTTTATTTGGAACCCATATGTAGCTACTGGATAAACTTGACCATTCATATGCTATAACTAATATGCATCCAAGTCTTTTTCTCATTAAATTTTGATTGAAATAAAAATCAGCTAGTTTTAATCAAAACTACTAAAAACAATTTTAAGGATGTAGCATGAATATATTGTCATCTTCCAGCAGCCTTTGTGTTCCATGAGGAGGGTGAGAATTTCTCTATAAAATAAGCAAAACATGAAATAACCAACAAATTAAAACCCATTTAGCAAGCTGAAATAACTACTAGTGAATTCAACCAGATTAATTAAGTTAAAATTAGAAATGAGGATAAATCAAGGCATTTGGAAAAACATGGTCTTTTTTTGTAAATGTTAATTGAACTTACCAAAATGGGAATAGGATTGTAAATGCCACAGTTTTTTCAAATGATGTAGTTTTTCTTCAATGGTCACATGCATCACAAATTGCATTTGAGATTCCATAGAATGAAACAAAAAGCCTTATAGACATAATATTTGTTTGAAGCAAAGACACATTGAAAAAATCAGTAGTGGGGTTAAGAAAGAAGCACATTCATATTTTAGAGCAAATCTTTGATATTAGTGACTTTTATGAGAAAAAGATATGTAGAATTACATAATAGTCACATAATAGGTGAATTTACAAAAGGCTTTCATTACATACATAGTAGGAGAGTGGTTGTATATTTTTTTTGCGCATACTCCTCAAAGCTTATAGGTAGGTAGTAGATGCTTTGATTTTCCTTCTTAGAGATTTCATTGTACATTACAATTCAAGTGTGCAAGGCACATTATTATATCTGTTGATATATACAAAACATATTTGTTAATAGAGATAATAGCTGATATTGTAGTTTGCAGCTTAGTATGAAATGATTGTAAATGAATTTGGAATGTGAAAAAATTTAACTACTAAAATATAACTAACCTCTTGTTGTTTTAAGTATTAATTTTGTTGTCGAGGTTGAATTCGATAATGCTAATAAGCATGCTTCCTCTTGCTTTCAACGTGTCACATATGGGTTTTGTTGCATACGTTCATATATTTCAAATGTGAAGGCTGGTTTGATGCGTAGGCTTGCAAGTTGACGCACTCTTGAAATTGTTGTGAATGTTAGGCCTTGTCAATCGACATTGCCGATGTCGATTGTTTCCTTTTCAAGTGTTAGGCCTTGTGATTTATGTATTCTTAAGGCCCATGCCATTTTGAGTGATGTTTGTCGATGTTGACCATGACTCAAAGGGGACATAGGGACATTTTTGGGATTATTGTTGTCCCAAGCAAGCCCAATGTAATTTTTGAATTGAACAACAACAAATAATGGAAGTGAAGGTGGATTCTCTGCATCCTTGTATACTATTGATTTGACTTCCCCAAGTGCACCATTTGTCAAGGCCTGTTTCCACCCATAAATTTGAACATAACATTACTTTTTGTTGAACACATAATAGAATCTTAGTTTGAAGTTGTTCTTCATCTGGATTTGAACTTGGTGGTCCCTTAAGTTGCTTTGCAATTGATAATGTAACAGGTTTTGCCAAAGACAATAAAATTTGTTGGTTATGTAGTGAGACCATTTCATTTGTTGCAAAGAGATGTATTGAGGATAAGAAAGATTTTTTCTCTATAGGTTCTACATTTCACAAATTGGAGAGTAGAGTACAAAATGAAATTTGTGTTGGATCTTCACTGATTTGATAAAAGATTTTGGTAAGAGTGATAACTTTGGTGAAGTTGTGCCATAGAGTGCTCCCATATGATGTTGACGCATACATAGGGATGTCCTTGACTGGTGGGAGTTGTCCAAGACCACCAATGAGCATGATTGAGTGTCCTCCAAATGGTATTTGGTTATTGTTGGGGAATGCTTCACGTAACCTCATGTCAATGCATTGTAGCAACTTGGGTCCAATGAAGCTCATTTAATCTATTAGTATGTATAGAATGAAGTAAATTTTTTCTTGGAAGCCTACAAGTGTTTGTCCTTGCAAGGGTTCCATATCTTTGATAGGTATTCGTAGATCAGAGTGGATTGTTGACGCTTCTATGTTGAATGTTGCTACGCTTGTTGGTGCAAGAAGTAGTAATGGTGATTGGCCATTTTCAGTTGAGCTCATGAGTGCACTTTTTATGGCTTTTATAAGGTGTGATTTACCTATTCCAGCAGTTCCTTGAACAATTAATTTTAGAGGAGGTTGGAAAGTATCATCACGTAAGTGTGACAGGATAATATCAAATGCTTTTTGTTGTTGGAAAGATAGGTCATTTTGGGTAGGGAAATTCATAGGTTCGTGGTCTTGAAATGTTGGATGGTTGGATTCTATGAATGTAGTTGTAGAGAGTTGATGTTGTGGATTGAATTGGGAAGATCCCCAATCATGGTGCAAGTCAATGTCATGGTGACTGGAAGCATGCATAGTTCATCAAAGTCGAGGGGAAGGCTTGGGTATAAGCGAGACAATATTGTCCATTCTGATGGATTGTTATTTTGTATTATATCTTCTTCATCGGAAGAGGCACTTAAATATGTACTTTCAAGATCTTTTGTTTGTGTACGTAGGACATGCCAAGGATGATAATTACATTGAAAATTCTCCCATTGTTCTATTATTTCAAGTGATGATGAACCAATATCAGTGTCAATGTTGTGAAATGTCTTGTACAGTAATAGTTCACTCCAACAAAATGCTTCATTGTTTTTGTCATCTTTTGCAGGGATGGTTATGAAGCATGGGGATACATGTAATATGGCATGTATGGAGCACTTTTTCCATTGTCTATTCTTTCTGGATGGTTTGAAAGTCCATTTTCTAGTTACTTCAATCAATGACATGGACTCTAGATATGTTGGTTGATCCATGTAAATATCAATGTAGATTGTGGATGTAGTAGTTGGTTTGGAGGACATTGAGACATGTTGGAATTTATTTTGGCTAACATTGAAAGAAACAAATATCCTGCTTGATATGCAAAGGGATAATTTTAGTAACAGGTGGAAAATTTCTTGTGCTGCAATTTCACGGTCCACTAGTGTTTCTACAAGCATTTTATGAAAAGTTGTAGGTGTTGGGTTGTGAGAGTCAATGTCAGTTGAAATCCTTGAAATCATTTCATGATATGTTTATGATTTCTCTTCATATTTTTTTGGATATTTTGAAATGTATTTGAGTACAACATGGATAGAGAGAATAGGTTGGCAGTCTACATTGGCCCTCTAGATAGAGAGTATAGAAGGGTTGTGTAGGTTTAAGCGATTGTCATTGTGTGAAGGGGTGAATGTCGGTTGGCCATGCTCATCTATTGCAAGACTAGATTGATCTTACATGCTCCAAGGGGATTTGTAGTGACATTGAAGGGTTGTGCCTTTTGTCCTGAGGCATGTTTTTAAGGTACACTTTGTATGATGTTGTACACAATTTACCAATTATGTGTAGTCGATTAAAGGGTCTACAGGTAATATCAATCTTGTATCCATTAAACATGGATCATCGACAGGCGTTTGGTGGATTAGTTGGTTTCTTAAAGGAAATGGTTTGGGATTCCATGCAAAGACACATCTATTGATGTAGTCAATTGCATTTTTGACTGATTAGAGATTATTCCATTATATTTTTTCGATATCTAGTGCATCTTTTAGCCATAGGAATCCATGGATATGTGTAGAGCCCCTGTGTTGTCATTCATACCTGGTGGAAACTTATTATTAGGAATTGTTTTGAAGGTATGCAATTTAAATTGATGCAATTATGTAGCTTTTACCTATACTGATATTTTGTTGCACCAAGTAGCTTTTCCAAGATCTCTTCACGAAATGAAGTAAATCTATGGTGCACGTACTATGTTGTAAGGTGTGGGTTTTGAACTATATTTTGTATCCTCCATTTGTACGCTACTTGTGGATTTGTAGGTGCATTAGATGGCATTATACTATGCAAGTCTGGCCATTTTGTATCTGTTGCACTAAGTGTGAAGAATAGTGTTGGACAACCAGTTTGTATGACCATATCAGAAAGCTCTACTCTAGAATGGTTCCAAAATTGGCGTGTTCCATGAATTGACGCTCCAAAGCATATGAGTTGTTTTTCAAGCTTGTCATCAAGCAAGTCCTTGAATATTTGATGAAGATTGAGAATAGTTGCTGGTAGGCTTGCGTGGATAGTTTTATGAACAAAAACAGATGTTGTTTCTTGGTTGTGATGGCACATTAGGATATTTACTATGAAGTATCTAAAGTGGGGGTGTTGGCCAAACCTATTATCATAATACCTGAGTAAATGGAGAGCATATTCATGTAATTTGACTTCTTTGATGTGTTGTTGTTTGAAAGCGACAATGTCTTTAGGAAACAAGTTGGGGAAGGCCATTACAAATAATCCTTTTGCGTTGTATTCATTGATGGGAGATGGAGAAATGGGTGGCCAATCTATAGACAAGGGTGGGCATCCTTCACCTAGTTGCAATAAGGACCACAATTCTTCAACCTCTCTACGTGCTGGTGGAAGGCTAGCAACAAATGAAGTAGTGGGTTGCATGTTTCCCTCCACATCTTCATTGTTTACATCAAGTGTATGCATCATTGTTGAAGTTGTGGAACTTGGAATAGTATTTGTTTCATTTAGGAGGTCTATAATGTTAGTGGAATCACTTGGCAGGAAGGATAATGCATTATCATCCAATTGTATAGTTTTGTAGCATAGGTTACTTGAAGGATTGGGCTAACTCTTGCTATTAGCATTTCTTCAACTTGGGTTAGCTTTTTTAAACATAGTGGTTGGTCACCTAGGTCCATGTTATTCCATTTGGAAAAATGGTGGCCATTTTTTTCAAATGCGCATCTATAACAAGTAGGTAGGCCATTTATTTCCTTTGTTTTAATGCCAGGGTATATTTCCATGCAAACTAAATAGGTTGGCATATTTTCAATTTTATCTAATTTTGAGTGGAAGTTATCTCTTGCAATATAAAAATCTTGAGTAAAATTTGGTTGTGGATGGATATGAGAAAATGGATTTTCTTGAATTGAATTATGTATTTCAATTGCAAGTGGATGAAGCGGGGTGGGATTAGTAGAGCATGTGTGTGTAGTTGTGGAGATGCCATCTATGAGGTTATGTTGATTTTCTCGTCTTCTTTTATTGATCTCGTCTTTTCTTGCATGGTAGCATAATCGTTGGAGCTCATTTCGTCGAGCTCATTTTTCTTGCAACCTTTTGTTTTCTAACTCCATTGAGAAGTTTCTATGAAGACAAATAGTTCATAGAATATTTATTTAATATTTGATAAATAACCATGGTTGCATGAGTAATGGAAAAATGAGGTGTAAATCCTATGAACTCAAGTGGAAAAATAGTAACTTAGTATTTTTATGTTTGAAGTAATTGTAAGTAAATACGAAGATCTAATATTTAACATTTTAAATAGAGTAATTTTACAACTTAGATAAACATTTAATTTAAGTGAATGTGCAGTGAAAAGATTGATAATAAAAAGAACTTAATAGGAAAATCGGTAAATATTAAGAACTAACTAAAACGTTTTAAAAATACATTAAACAACATGATGCATTTGAAATTAAACCGTGAGCATTGGTTATATTGAAATTGTTACAAGATGGGTCACATATAATCTAAGGTAAATTCAAAACCAACTTGTTTGAGCCAAAAAGAGTGCAATTCTTCAAATTATCTATAGATTAAGCATGAAAAATTTGTAAATTGAAATATGTATACATGTTTATATTGAACAATGCAAATAAGTATAAAAGTTTTGAGTAATTGTTTCTTATGCTTACAAAAAGTGGATAATTGCACATGACATAATGAGCATAGATTTAAAAAGTGGTGTAGAAAAGCTAAGCTCGCTTAATAGCTGTAATAACAATTCTTTGTGATTCATGACCATCGAAAGAATTTGTTTGGATGGACAATGCTAGTAGGAATTCATTATTGACAATTGTGTCTAAAATTTGGGTAGCACCATTAAGCTCTCCTAGTAGGAGCTGAAAATATTCTACGCAAACTCCAAACAACATTGTGGTTGGTTCTTCAAAAGAGGTGACATTAAGAAGCTCTACTATAGTGTCTTGCAAGTCCATCTTGAGCATGTAGCTGAAATCACATGTAGTAATCTCTACAGAACACTTGGGGCACTTAAAAGCACTTGGGGTAATCTGGACAACCTTTTTTTTACATTTTTTTCTTTCCACAATGCAAGGGTAAGACAAGTAGTAGAAGTTGTCTAAGTGGAGCTTTCTGATAGTAGCCTTTACACAAATATTATTTTTCTCAAGAGATCTTGGATCCTTAATACTTGAAATTGGAATCGGGTTTTCAAATTTCTTTGGAGATATATGGCTCTTTGAAAGGGAAAGAGAAGGAAGTGCAATCCCTATAGTGGCATACCATGTTTTCAATTTTGATGCTTCAACCAACTTAGGATTGATTAGAATGGTTGTAGGGAAAATGGTATCAATTTATTTTCCAGACCATGAGGTTATTCGACCATTTTTTATTAAAATAGTTGGTGGCTTGGGTTGTAGGGGAAGATCAAGTAGTTGTTTCCAAACAATTTGGCAATGGCTACCCCATAGTGTGATATCAGTGGTATGTTCTGACATGTCCATAATTGTAGTTGTACATTTTATTGTTTTAGTGCCATCCCTTTTTCGAATGGTTGATACTGGAGAAATAGATACTATAACACCAATGACATCTACAAGGGAATGAATAGGTAAAGAAATTAATGATTGAATGGTTTTGATATGGTAGTTTTGTGTGGGAATTATGGAGTCTACGCAGGTTAATGGACTGATGGTTGAGGAGGTGTGTAGGAATATTTCAAATGGGTTTGTACCACTACTATATTTTGGGTTTCTTACTCTTATGCGACCATTTGAGATGAAATAAGTATTATTCTACTCAATCAAATGGTAGAACCTATCCACAAGTTCATTAAAATAGGTTACATATATCTCATACCCTGCTTTATCTACAAAATCAAACCTGAATACTTTCCCATCATTATTGTCATTTTTGTATGCATGAATTAGGCTTTTACTCAAGGCACGACCCTCTATAGACCAAATTTTATGGTTTGGGATTAAGGTTGAAATGGGATTTGGTTTGATTGGGGGGAGATTTTGTTTTTCCCTTAACGATGTAGGTGCATCATGGGAGCTGTTGGGATTTTCACTGTTAGCCAATGGATTGTGAGAGTTTGTAGAGAGCATACAAGTTGTAGCTTGATTAATAGCAATGGGCGTTCCAATCATTGAGGCATTGTTTGCAATTATCTCCAAGCTATGAATTATGATAGCCCTGTAATGAAAAGGACAACTTGAAAGTGAATGCATTGTACATGCATAAACAAGAGGAATTGAAGTAAATAAGTTGGTTATGGACGTAATTGAATTTTTGAAATTTCCTACAAATGTATTCTTTGAGGTGGATAATAGAGCATTTGACTAAAGCCTCCTCCAATACAAGTTTTTTTAACTATGTGGGTAGAAACGAGGGATATATGTGCATCCCATCTGAGAGTTGAATATGATACTTGGTATGCATACTTTTTATTTGTTGAATGGGGTCGATAGATGCAACTTGTAGAAAGGGGTCAACATCAGGCATGCCTGAAAGGATGTCGACAATTTCATTTGCAGTTAAGGTAAACATGACATTGTTGGAAGACATTGGATGTAGTTGGCCTGCAAGCAAAGTGAGAGTAGGGAATTCAAGTATTGAATAAACGTAAAAGTGATAATTTAAAAATGAAAATTGTTCATTAGGACCTTTTCTATGAGTGAAATTGAAATAGCATATTAATTGCATTGCATAAGTTGAGATTTGAAGTGTTTGTGCCATTCTTTTGTTTGGTATTATGGTAGCATAAATAAAATTCATGTTTTTTAACAATTTGTATAAATAGGAAAATTAGGATGTTCGATTTAACGCTTGTTGAAATTTAAAAGCCTGAAAATCAAGTGAACTAAGATTCAATTGTACATTTGAAGAAAATAAAAGTATGTAATGCAAAGTATTTTAATATTGATGAATCTAGGTTTGAAGAGAAAACTTTTACAAAAATGATGGAAATAGCCTACTTGTTTAATATATGCAAAAACATATACAATATTAGACCTTATTGGCATACAATTATCCTAAAACAAAAATTAAATACAATTCTAAAATTGTTTGCGTGTTATCTTATTAGGATGAGGATGCATCTTGTCATCATTCCAAAACATAGTAAAATAGTCGGATTGACTTTGAATGATAGAAAGATCGATAGATTCATATTGGTTCACTTTGATTCAATGATGCAATTGTTTAAGAAAAATTCAACGGACAAAGTAATGGTCATAGGTCAAAAGAATCACATTTAAAATGTGCTTGCATGGAAGTGATAGTATGACATTGACAATGGTTTATCTTTAAGAGTGAAAGCATTGTATATGAATCTTAAAGAATATTGTCTAGATAAATACAAAGGATAGTGACCTTAATTTTTATGTGGGCAACATTTTGGAAGATGTGGTAGAGAAAAGTGGAAGGAGACTTATTCTTAGATTATTCTCTTCATGATTCAATATTTAGTGAAAATATTTTTCATGGGTCAAATTAAACTTGGTATGTTTTCGCTAAAGTCTATAGATTACACTTGGGTAATGAACTGAAATATAGAATTTTTAGTGACAAAGATGGAAATCTTGGGATATTGACAAAAAGGGCATGATAACAGTAATAAGAGATGAAATTCATAGAGTAGTCTAATACAACTCAGTAGATGCAATTAATCGATTGTTACTATAAAAGAATACAGAGATAGAATTTACCTGTTTCAAATAGGTTTTAGACACTAAAGCTTTGATGGTCTTCAAAAATACCTCTCGTAATTTGAATGTGTCTTCTCCACCTCCAATCTCCAGCTATACATTTTAGTAAAAAAAATAAACTATAAATTTTTAAAATAATAAGATTTTGACGGTTTTAAGTTTGCAAAAGAATCTGGAAATTACTACTTGCAAATAGGACAATACATTAAATTTCTCATATTTGTAAATTAAGCATTGTTAAAGAGTATTCAAAGTAATTTTTTTAAGTTTTAGAATTTACTTCCACCTGTTTTTATTCTGAGGTTTTTTTTATAACAAAATGATCAGGCTTGGTAATAAGATATATTTCTTTCACTAAGTATTCAAAATACACGAGACCCATGTCACCATAACCATTCCATTATACCCAAATTATAGGTTTATTGGAATGACCATGTAAAGAGAGAAATGTTTCTCATCCCCCTTTTTTGGTCGTTGCATTTTTTTTTTTAAATGAAGCATGGCATCAACCTCATTGATTCCTAAAGCATGCAAAACTTTAAAATATAGAATGGTAACTTGCAAAAAACTTGTTAAATATCAAATGCTGGCATAGAGGGTAGGGGATTAAGGTTTGGGGTTGAGGGTTGAGGTTTAAAGGGATTAAGAGGAATTTATAGGGGTTGAGGGATTAGGGTTTTAAGGGTTGAGGTTGGCCAGTTTAAGGAGTATAGGAGTTTAGAGGGATTAGGGTTTAGGTTGAAAGGTTGAGGTTGAGGATTAGAAAGGTATAGGGGTTGAGGATGAGGTTTAGGGTTGATAGTTTGATAGTTTAGAGATGGCTAAAAGAGTGTATAGAGGTTGAGGATTAGGGTTTAAGGAGTTGAGGTTAGAAGTTAAGAGGTATGAGGTTGGGGATTAAGAGGTATAGAATTTATAGGGATTAGGGTTTGAGGGTTGAGGGTTGAGGGATTAAGAGGGTATAGGGGTTGACCCTCTATCTTTCTCCCACTCTCACCCTCTCTCCCTCCCACTCTCTCTTTCTCCCACTCTCCCCCACTCTCTCCCACTCTCTCTTTCTCCCACTCTCCCCTTCTCCCACTCTCCCCCACTCTCTCCCACTCTATCTTTCTCCCACTATCACCCTCTCTCCCTCCCTCTAGATATCTCCCACTCTCCCCCTCTCTCCATTCCACTCTCTCTTTGTCCCACTCTCCCCTCTCTCCCACTCTCTCTTTCTCCCCACTCTCCTTCTCCTCTCTCCCCTCTGACTTTCTCCTCTCACCCTCTCCCCCCTCTCTATCTCCCACTCTCCCCCTCTCTCCTCCCACTCTCTCTTTTCCCTCTCCCTCTCCCCTTCTCCACTCTCCCCATCTATCTTTCTCCCCACTCCCACTCTCCCCCACTCTCTTCCAATCTATCTTTCTCCCACTCTCACCCTCTCTCTCTCCCTCCCTCCCTATCTCCCACTCTCTCCCACTCTCTTAGTCTTCCACTCTCCTCTTCTCCCCTTCTCCCACTCTCCCCAACTCTCTCCCACTCTATCTTTCTCCCACTCTCACCATCTCTCCCTCCCTCTCTATCTCCCACTCTCTCGGTCTCCCACACTCTGCTTCTCCCCTTCTCCCACTCTCTCCCACTCTCCCCCTCTCTCCCTCCCTCTCTATCTCCCTCTCTCCCACTCTCGCCCTCTCTCCCTCTCTATATACTAAGAAAACCAAATTTCACATAATGCGAGCACACTTTTTACTCCACTAAAATGGTAAAAAACTCCATATACCCATGATTTGAAGGCCCACAGTTTGCATATTCCCCTGGTTCTACGCGTTCTCTAACAAAAAATAGCTTTTTGATGATGTTGTAAAGTGTGCAAGCATCTTTTTCACATTCCATCACCTTTTCCATGATCTTTTTACCACCTTTGCATGAAATAGTAGAGTTTCCACATTGAAAGACATATAATATCAATTGAAGTTTGAATTCCATTGCAACTGATATACAATTAAAGTGTGGAAGGGAACAAGCTTTTGAACAAGTCAAATTGTTGTGGAGTTTGAAGAAAGAAGAAGCTAAGGCTACATAATTGGGTTGAACTCCTCCATTTGAAAGTCTGGTTTTTAAGGTATGTGAAGTCTTTACAAATTTTCTTTCATTCTATTATGGCTTTCTTTCATTTTTGTTTGTCATTATAACCTTAGGTAGTCAATGCACATTTTAAATTACCATTATATACACAATTATATACACTTGCCAATTACCATTTTAATCTTGATGCAGAGCATCTACCAGGATCCACAAATCATCAAGGGTACTTTTGACCCTAACTTAAATTGAAGAAGATCAACAAACAAACTCAATCATATTTTCATCAAAACATTAGAACTTGGTTTCAACTCTTTTTCAATCTCAAAAAAATAGATTAACCATCATAAAATTGATTGTAACATAGCATAAAGCTGATTAGAAACTCAGAACCATTCACAAAAATTGTTCCTTTAAGACAAATCTAGGCCTCTCCCATTCCTTCGAAGTGTCCAAACACCTTCCAATACCTCTACACAAATTGATGCAGTACAAAGGAAGAAATCAACACCTTATTGACACACTTATTCAACTATATTTCCCTTCACAAAAAAATTGATTTGTATACTCAAATTAGCATTAAGAGTTCCCAATTCCTTAAGGACCTTCAAAACACCTTGAAAATCTTGAAAATAATTGATTACAATCAACTAGGTTCCTCAAAACATCAACCAATGATTATGTCATTCACAAGTTGTCTTAAATCTTCCATAATGGCACCATTGTTTACAAACACAAACTATAACTCTTAAGGCACAACCAAACCATTATTTGCTTAATAAATATTTGTTTGAGTTAGTACAACAAAAATGAAACCTTTCAGAAGTTTTCCCTTACACACAAACTTAGTTCCTTTGTTCACTGTCCACATTACTAGTAGCCAAGCATCTGCAAATTGTCGCATGTATCTCCCAAACCATGCACACACTTCAAACTGTGATACTCATTTTTGATGGAGAGTTAGAGGACCCAAAACCATTGAAGATGTCAAATTTCCTTCAAGAGGCATCTAAGAAGATTAAAAAGGTGTAATGGACCAATCCCAACACGCCCCCAAGCTGGACAATAAACAGAAACATTATTTCCCACATTTCACCCTTGGAATCTAGTTATTGTGCAAAACCAATTTTGGGCCCTTAACTCCAAAACTTTCCAAAACACCAGGAAAATAAAATAATGATTCTAGCACCAATTTTAGAGTTGCAAGACATACGTTAACCCATCACATGACTCCTTTGGGACAACTTTAAGAAAACTAACCTTTTCACTATTTTAGGCCTCCAAGTAGGCCAATTTTACAAAGGAACTACCCTTAGATCTTCACACCAGAGTTCCAAAGCCAAAAATAGTCTTTAATTAGGTCTCAAAACAAGACAATTTCTAGGTCTTAGGACCTTACCTGCTCAACTAGGCTTCCAATACAAAAACCCCCATTTTTCAATGCAAAGAGGGAAGGTTTATAGAAAATCCTATACCCGGGCCTTCCCAGACCATTCCAAAGGATCAAAAATCTTCAAAATACCCTGCATAAGGTCAAAATTTCATTACATAGACCACTCCTTCAACACTTTTCCAAAATCACTCCTTGGTTCCTCAAATTCTCATGGAAAAGTGCTTGTTTGAGCTAAGAACCCCATCCTATTGTCATTAGTTTCATTCCAAGGCATGTTCAACAATAAAAGACCCTACTATAAAAATTTACATTCCATCCCACTGAGAAACAAGTCATAACAGTAGGTGGGATGGTCATTTCATAATTAAATCCTACGCAAACCCTTAACTGGCTTGAAATGAGCAGTTTCAGAAAATTGTCAATTGCTCCCTTCAAACGTAATGTTAAGCCCTCATAACTGATGCATTAGAGAGTTAAGACATGTTCCTACAATATTATATTAGTTTTCTATCAAGGGGAGGTCGTATAGATGCGTACAAGTGCACGAAAGTGCAAAAAAACCAGTGAATTTCTTCAAAAGAGTATTTTTTTAATCAAAAAAATGGAATTCAAAATGAACAAAAAATCCTCCCTTCGAGCCAATGGAGATTTTTTAAACCTTTTTCAATGAAAACCAACTCCCCCCAATTCCTATAACTAACAAACAACCACCTTTGAAAGCTCATATAACCGGTACATGGAAAATGTCTTTAATGACCCTCTTACAACATGAAGATACCCAAAATTGAATCAAATTTCAAAATGGAAGCATAGATTGTCAAGGTGATCCTACACCACAAACTTATCAAACACTCACAATTCCATTACACTCATTAGTTTTCAGAATCACCATCATGGTTATTCACTTTTAGTTAGGAATGTGCTCTGTTTAGCCTAGTGCTTCCATAATTTGTACACATTTTTCTACATGCTAGGTTAACTTTTGTACATGATGATTGTAAGTATTATTTAAATGAAGCCTTCAATAACATATAGTTTTCAATTAACTTCAATGGATACATTTCTCAGGAACTAATATTCGTCTCATTACCATGGTATAGATAAAATTATCCGCCATGCCGAAGAAAAAGACAAAGAGGAAACTAATAGACGGGGAGAAGGAAACCTTGAAGGAAAAGGAGAGAGTTTGGGTGGAGACATATCGTGAAAATAAGAAATTGGAAACGATTGATGAAAACAACCCGATTGTAGAGGAAACTCAACCGTCAAAAAGAGAACGAGAATTGGCAGCACAATAGGCATGAATGTGAAAGCATCGTCGTAAGACAGATTCAAATACTGTAGTTGGAGACACACCCTTTATGACAAGTGAATATTAAGGGACACCATTAAGCACAAGCGAATATGGAGGGACACCATCTAGCACAAGTGAATATGGACGGACACCATCTACTGCAAGTGAATATGGACGGACACCATGTACCACAAGTGAATATTGTTGGACACCATCCAACACATCTCAAGTTGATAGTACATCATCACTCAGAATTGATGAAGAAGGTATGCCATCATCCCCATGTGAACCTCAAGGTATGTCTTCTTCTCCAACCTCGATTGAAGGTACGCAATCTAGCCCACCTCAATTAAATATTGATGAAATTCCTAATGTTGAGAAGTATGTACCTAGGAGAACACCACCTAGAATTTTGCGTAGAAAGCCAAAGTATTTGATTAATATTGATGATGATATTTTGCAGCACATGGAAGATAAGATTTCAAGATGATGATATTATGATGTTTATCGTTCTATATGTTTATATTTGCATACTAACGATATTTTATAGGATTGTGGCATAGAACTCCCACCAAAATCTTCAAGAGAGTTCTTATCAAAAAAATAATGTGAAATAGAGGATGGCCAGATATTCTATAAGACAACATGCTTGGATGGTTCATGCGAGCGTTGTGGTGGCTTCCAGCGTATGCCAATATTTTAACATATGGAAAGCACAAATGAGGTGCGACAAAAACTAGTAGAGTTCTAGAAGTATAAAATAGTGGCATCTGCTACAAAAGATGGGTCCCAAGAAAAAAGGTGTGATTTGGTTATTGAGAAGATTCCACTGTACCAATTTATGACCAAATTTTTGGATAGACTATCTAGGTATGCAATGCATACCCATAGAGCCCAATGGTTGGACATGCAGTTCAAGCTATGCAAGGACACCTTTCCATTTGGAAGCATAGTATCCGTGGTTGACTTTGCAGAGAACTACACTCTACAGCCACAACATGAGGTGCAGTCATAGTATTACAACTCCACATAAGTTTCGATATTTGTGCACATAGCATTCGTTCATGCATCTGATAGTACAGATGAGCAAAGGAAGGTATTGAGGGAGTACCACTTGTACATTAGTGATAATCGCACACATTCTCCAGATGTTCTACAGTGGTTTGGCTCAGAGGGGCATAGAATACAATCAACATATAATATGGTTTGATAACTGTGCAACACAGTTCAAGAACTCATGCATGTTCTACTAGTTGTGCAGGATGCATGTCATTATAGGTGTTCAACATATGTGGAACTTTTGTGAGGCTGGACATGGAAAGGGGGAGCATGATGGTGTAGGACCATGCATGAAAAGAGCATTAGCACAAGAAGAGTTAAAGTATACAGACAGTGCAAAGTTGATAGATGAAAAATCAATCGTCGAGTGGTGTAATGCTTTGATGGGTCCAGGTAATGAAGGTATGTCTTCAGTTCATAGATTTTTTTGGTTGATGGATGATACTAACATTGCACCATATGAATATTGTTGTAGACTAACAGGATCGAGTGAGGTATACTCTTTCCTTAGCTTAAATTCAGGTCCATGGAGTATCGATACATGAAAGATGGCATGCTTTTTTTCTTCATGTACAATGCAAGCCTAGAATGATTGCGAGTCAGGGGAGTGGGTTGACAAATGGTTCACAAGTTATCTTAGCCCACTTCACATGTATCACCCTCCGACGCCATTGGAACTGACATAGATGGAATCATCGGTCAACTTTGACCATGTATCAAATCTAGTTCAACCAGGTGATATATCTACTTTCTTAGTTGTTGAAATTCCATATCGTTATTTTACTTTGTACTCTATTCGTAATGTTGACAAATTTCAAGAGATTTTTTGCACATATCAATGCAGGGCATGTTTATGTAGTTATTGTAGATGAAGACAATGAAGAGGGAACAGACTATTACTTGTGTCATTGTGTTGAGACCAAAAAAAATTGGAGGCCCCAGTTATAGATGGAGAAAACATCGAATACCCTACAGGCTCAGTTGTGGTTACTGGAACAAGGCTTAGAAGGTACCCACATTCAAGTGTTAAACATTGGCTATTTCAAGACTTTGACATGCATCGTAAGATTCTTCATTACTCGAACCTTGTCATGGCATCAAATATTCATTTGACCAAATATGGCGGTAGACCTTTGAACAAGATGTTATGGAAGGTCCTTGAATCTGACCATGAGGCAATACTTGACACAATAAAGAGTAGAGCAGACCCAGATGGCTTGTTGGATTGATTTGTAAGTATATACACATTAGTTCTTATTAATTTATACTTGTAGGCACATTAATTTGTTTGATGCCAATTCTATCATCTTCTTTTATAGTGATTGGTGTCCCCTTGCAAAAAAAGCAGATATATGAGCCATCCAAGAGAATGTCAGCCATAAAAGCAATGCAACATCCTTATTTTGATGCCTGCATGCAACATTTGTAAGTGCCTTCCATCTATTTTTATTTCATTTCCATTTTGGATGCTCTTTATTTTTCTCTTTTACTTTGTGTATTTGTAAGTAAACTACTAAAAATTGATTGATCTTTCGTTGCAGAAAATGTTGATTGAAGAGCCATCAAAGAGAATCTCAGCCAAAAAAGCAATGCAACATACTTATTTTGATGATTTTTACAATTCTCAATTTTGATTTCAAGCCATTATAAGAGAGCGTGTGAAGCTTAGCATTGGAATCTCTGTTAGAGTAAAGTAATTAATTAACTTTACTCTCCTCTTAAGATTTCGCCTTGCACACATATTAGTCATTTAATAATTAATATTAATTATTAAATGCACTCACCTTTAGGGTTAGTTTTTCCTTTTAGGTTTTGATCTCCTTTTATAAGGATTGATCTCTTGTATTTTCTTTGATGCTCTATTCTTTTTTCTGGAATTCATCTTGCACATTGTGAGAGCCAAACCCTTGTCTTGATCTCTCTCTTTCTCTGTGACAAGTTTTTCGCATGCAGGTATTGATCAGGTTCTGTGGATTTGCATTTCTCAAATCCTACATGGTATCAGAGCTTCAGACCTACCGCTACCTGTTCATGATCTGAAGATATGGCTTCTTAGCGAGTTTCAAGTGCAAGGGTTTCCACAGGCATCTTTTTTGCAAGATCTGGGGGTAGTCAAATTTTTGGGACACTATGGGCTCAAACGGACGTCGCCATCGCGTTCGCAACGCCCCAAAACCCTAGAAATGCCTGTCAAATCGTCCATTTTCAAGCAATTGGTTTCTGAGGCAAAAATTTTTTGCTAGAAAGGCCGTACACCCTCCCCGGCAAGCTTCATGAGGCACGAATTCCGAAAAAAATTTAAAAAATTTAAAAAAACCGCATGTTTTTTTAAAACCTTCGATGCCCGCAGAAGAAATGAGGGCGCCACCACCGCGCCACCCAGCGGCCACTAGGAGCGGCGGCCTCGAGCGGCGCCACCCCTTCACCACTGTTGGTCTGCCAGCCCTTGAGGGTTTCACTTCCTCGGCCGTAGGTCACATGGGGGACCGGGAGCTCTGTGCCCGGCCCCCGCCCAACTTCAACCCCCTGAGCCCCCGCCCGCGGTCATATGGCGACCAGGGGCCGAAAATTTTTCTGTAGGGAGTGTTTTTTTGCGGCGACAGCCTCCAGGCCATCAAATTTAGGCTTGTGAAATGCTGATGTCAGCATGACATCAGCGTCCGTACGGCGGTGTTGGTCCCCCTAACCCTTATTTACCTTAAAAGAGCAGTTTTTTTTGTTTTTGGCATAACTTGGGCATACGGTATCGAAATTGGGCAAACGAGATATTACCGGAAAGCTGGTTCCAAGTACTTTCATTTGGTGCTATTTATTTTACTGTATTTTACTATTTTACTACATTTATTGATGGTTGAAGTCAGATGTACTTTTTATGCTTCTGAGCTCATAACTCTTTGCCACGATCTCCGATTTTCACTATCTTTGTGGCGTTGGAAAGGTATTGAGGAGCTCTATGTTGTTGTCCATGCACTTTTTTCTGTATCTATCCCAAGTTTTTCGTTAATCCAGATTTGGCCCAATGGGTGTTTTGGAGATTACTTGGATATTTTGGCAGTTGGGAGAGTGCATCTTGCATCTTTGCACTTCTTTTTCAATGATACATCATTCAATAATCGATTGCTGCTTCATAGATTCCAGCGTTGTTCCCGTTTGGAGTTTTTGAGTGTTCCGTGGCATCGAGTCTGCTGTCACATTATGATGATTTCGATATGGTTTCTTATAGACAGAAGTATCTTTCCTTGCTTGCCAGATTGCGGTTCTAGTGTTACTCTACAATGTTCTTCCAGTGCTTCTTTGCAGCATGTCATATCATTGTAGGGGGGTTTTGTCCCACTGGGTTTTCCTCCTCTACCTCTTTCTTGCATTTGTAAATGGGCACCTGATCAGGCCTAGTTGCCGGGACCCATCCTTGCTTGCATGCATCTTCTTCTAGGAAGAATTTTCCCTCCATTGAGGACTTTCTAACGAAATTCAAACAATAGAGATCTCTTCTACAGGGTTGTGGTAAGGTTAAGACTGATACAGAGTGTATTTACCTAATTTTGTCAAAACTTTGTGTGAACTTTCAGATATTCTCATCTACCTTCCATTCCACTATGGATGCCTTGGGTGCACGTTTTACCATGCCTTCTTTTGAGGTGTTTTGTGATCATTTGACATGAGAGCAGGCTAAGATATCACAGTTGGATGCTCTCACAGGATCACCGCACCAAGAATTGGTAGCACAGTCATATCAGGGGAAGCAGAAGCAGAAGCAGAAACAAAAACCATAGACCACAGAGCATTGGAAGGATTCCAGTTCACAGAAGACTTCTGATTCACCTTCTCCTAAGGGGGAATCATCGAAGAAAGATAGACCTAAGTGTGCTTATTGCACTAAGCTAGGACATGATGAGTCCAAGTGTTATGAGAAGAAGATAGATGGATATGCAAAACAGGTTTCAAATTTGACAGCTCTTCTTGAGAAGAACCATATTCATCACTCTTCTTCATCTACTTCAGGCGGGTCTTCTTCTTCACCATCATTCCAGATAGATGGACAGGCCCCACATAAGGGTCATGCATTATGTGCAACCACCAGTTCACATTCATCTAGATGGCTACTGGATTCAGGTGCTTCACACCATATGGCATCTTCTCAAGACATGTTCTCATCTTTCGAGGTTGCGTCCTCACCACACATATTGATGGGTAATAACACTTATATGAGTGTATGTGGGAAAGGTTCTATCGATATTGATGACAGTACATTCAATGATGTACTATGTGTTCCATCTTTGTCCACTAACCTTCTCTCCATCTATCAAATTACTCACAGTGGGACAGGGAAGACAGTTGAGTTCACACCTGATTCAATGCACATCAGAGACATTCAGACTGGCAACATTGTTGCAATAGGGACAGTTGATCATTCTTCCCGATTGTATGCATTCACACACTTTGGTCCACCATCTCCCTCTCTTTCTAAAAGAGAGCATGCAGTATCAGAGGAGAAGTTCGATCACTTGAACTTATGTGTTCTTCCATCTGTTCATGAGACTAGTGTTGAGACTTCTACACCTCTTCCTCCTATTGAGATCACATTTGTTCAGCAAGATACCTCTTCAGTTGTGACTGACATTGTTGCTCCACTCATCGAGCCATCAAGTGCAGTTGTTGAGGCCATATTTAAGGATATACATTTCCTCACAGATGACAGATTCAGCACACCTGTTATCCCTTCTTCATTGGAGATTCCATTTCAGGATCATCTTGAGTTGTTTGATTCACCATTTTTTTATTCATACACTCATGTTGTTGTTTCATTCTTCAGTGCGCATCATCCAGGACTTCCATTTTCACCTCACATCCAGGGATTTCCTCTTCTTCGACCATTGGATCTGTTTCTTCCTCTGAGGCGACACATCGGTTTGATCATTAGCACAGGGGTTCTCTCATTCTGGGGAGGATTTGGAGTCTCCACTCTCTCTCATGGGGGGGTATCTGATTGTATATCTGCATATGTTCTTGAGAGAGTCTCTTGAGACATTTCATTTGTACTTTCTTTTTGCATCTCTTTTTGGAGAGGAGTTTTTTCCCACTGGGTTTTCTCCTTTTCTCCATTTCATAGAGATTTCCTTGTACTTGGGTACCTGATCAGGCCTAGTTGTCGGGACCCAATTTTACCTTCATGCATTGTAGTTACTTTTGCTTTCTTGCACTAGTTTGTAGTTGCACTCTTGCTCATCTTAAGGGGGGGTGTTAGAGTAAAGTAATTAATTAACTTTACACTCCTCTTAAGATTTCGCCTTGGACACATATTAGTCATTTAATAATTAATATTAATTATTAAATGCACTCACCTTTAGGGTTAGTTTTTCCTTTTAGGTTTTGATCTCCTTTTATAAGGATTGATCTCTTGTATTTTCTTTGATGCTCTATTCTTTTTTCTTGAATTCATCTTGCACATTGTGAGAGCCAAACCCTTGTCTTGATCTCTCTCTTTCTCTGTGACAAGTTTTTTGCATCCAGGTATTGATCGGGTTCTATGGATTTGCATTTCTCAAATCCTACAATCTCAAGTTACTCATTTGAAGTTAACCTCATAATGAGCTCCTATGATGTAGACATTTAAAGAGAATCTTGAATGTATGAGTGACATTCTAAAAGTTCTGAGAGAATGAAGTGCCAGAGACATTGTAATAAGATTTAAATACATAATGAGATATACTCAAATATTGTAAGGTTGGATTTCATATTTGGTGTAGTAGCGCCTTGTTCTGTAAATGCCTTGAGTAGGAAGATTGGCAAACTTTGAATTTTGAAATGTAAACAATGTGAAAAAGGTCATGTAAACAATTTGTACACATATTTGTGCAACTTGTGTAACCAAGCAGACTATTCCAAAATCTCTGAATATGTATGTTTATGCTAGGAATAGTCCTCTTTCACACCAAAACATGTATAATCGCTCTGAGCTATCTTCGACCAGATCGATCCCTTAAGGGTCCAAAGTGCAAATTGGCTGCAAACTTTAGCATGCTATTACTCGGATACCGTAACACTTAGAAACTTCTAGTCTCATCCAACAAAAAAGCACTGGGCCTCTCTAGAAAAAACTCTCTTGGTTTTGGCTATCTTGGAGTGGTTTTCTCGTGGCGACGGATTTTCACTTGATAGAAAAAACATCAAATTCAAGCAGCGAAAAGTTACAAAGTGGTGCAACTTCCATTCTGCAACTTGTGTGACTAAGCGGACTATTCCAAAATGTCTAAATAGGTATGTTTATGGTAGGAATGGTCTTGTTTTGCACTGAAACACGTGGAATCACTCTGAGCTACGTTCCACCGGATCAATCCCTAAAGGGTCCAAAGTGCAAAATGGCTGCAAACTTTAGCATGCTATTACTCAGATACCGTGACACTTAGAAAATTGTCGTCTGATCCTATAGGATTGCGTTGAGCCCCTCTACAAAAACCTCTCTCGATTTTGGATATCTTGGAGTGGTTTTCCTGTGGTGATGGATTTTCACGAGGGATAACTTTAGTGGCGAATCTTCACCAATGGGCGAATATTTGAAATCGGGACCTCCAAAAATGGTGAATAATACAGGATAGAAAGGATGTCGAATCGCCAGGTTCTTACAAAAAAATAAAATTGTCTCGATTAATTCACCAATGTATTATTTTTTAAATGACACATCGTCGGATCTGATTCGCTAGTAGTTTATACTATAATTACAAATATTACTTATATTCGCCAATAATTTTATATTCTTACAATAAATTTTTATGGTATATTCGCCACTAATAATAATTTACCATTTCATTTTAGGGATATTTTAGCCTTTAATAGTTTTATTATTTATTGTCATCGATTAGCTTTTTAATCGAATGGCTGCAAGTGAATAATGTGACTTTATTTGCACGTGCCTTTTAAAAAGGTTGTTGAGGCTCGAAATTTGTTTTGGGCCACATGATTAGATTTGATCATGTGGCCCAAAACAAATTTCGGGACTCAATAACCTTTTTAAAAGGCACGTGCATATAAAGTCACAGAATTCACTAAGTCATGAAATTCACTAAGTCGTGAAATTCACTAAGTGCATATTAAATCATTGTATCGGCGAGACATCCCTAACTATCCCACCGATGATGTTAACTCACACCGATAAGGCTTCCATACTCCACTAGAGGTCCACCAAGGCATAGGTACACCACTTGTGTAATTCTGGAGAATCATGAAGGGAATCTACAATATTCACGCAAAGCTCTCAGAAAGACATCCAATCAAAGCTCTGTATCATTGTATCAGTAGTACATCCCTAAGTGTCCCATCGATGATGTTCACTCATGCCGATATTTTCTCACGGAATGAACTTGTAGTCATCCAATTTTCAAGTGAGATTTAAAAAAAAAACTTGATCCGTGTGTGCTCCAAGGCATTTTCAATAGTGAATTTATGCTTGGTGGCGAGGGGCTCTGCCCCTTATCCCCACCTGTATCGCGACAGGAGCGAGCCGGGGCCGCTATCTCCAGACCCTATGAGGGGACGTTGCCCCCTCGACCCCCACAAGGGGGCTCTGCCCCCTTGACCCCTGCAAGGGGCGCTGCCCCTTGACCCCGCAGATGGCTATCGCCCCCGGGCCCCTACTTCAATATTAAAAAAAATAAACAAAATATGGGGGAACTACGCCGACCAAGTATGCAAATTTTTAAAGGAGAGATTCACCATTTTAATGAGCCATTTTAGTGATTATTCACTAGGATTCGCCAATGTGATTATTTTTTTTTACCAATTATCCATTAAGATTCGCCAAGATTTTATAAATTTTTGAATAATGTGCATAATATTCGCCAAGGAAAATTAATATATTTTTCAAATAAAAGGAAAGATTCACTAGGATTTTACACCTTTGCTGAGGGGGGGTTTCTTAAAGTTATCCCTAATTTTCACTTGATGGAAAAAGCATCAAATGCAAGCAGTGCAAAGTTGCAAAGCGGTGCAACTTCCGTTCTACAACTTGTGTGACCAAGTAAATTGTTCCAACACATTTGAATAGGTATATTTACACTAGGCATGGTCCTCTTTCGCACTAAAACACATGGAATCACTCTGAGCTATGTTCCACCAGATCGATCCCTTAAGGGTCCAAAATGCAAAATGGCTGCAAACTTTAGCATGCTATTACTTGGATACCATGATGCTTAGAAAATTCTCATATAATCCTATAAGATCGCATTGGGCCCCTCTAGAAAACCTCTCTCAGTTTTGGCTATCTTGAAGTAGTTTTCTCGTGGCGGTGGATTTTCACTTGATGGAAAAAGTGTCAAATTCAAGCAGTGCAAAGTTACAAAGTGGTGCAACTTTCACTCTGTAGCTTGTGTGACCAAGCGGTCTGTTCCAACACATCCAAATAGGTATGTTTATGGTAGGCATGGTATTTTTTTGCACCGAAACATGTGGAATCGCTCCGAGCTACGTTCCACCGGATCGATCCCTAAAGAGTCTAAAGTACAAAATGGCTGCAAACTTCAGCATGCTATTACTCAGGTACCGTGACACTTAGAAAATTATTGTTAGATCCTATAGGATTGAATTGAGCCCCTCTACAAAAACCTCTCTCAGTTTTGGCTATCTCGGAGTGGTTTTCCCGTGGTGACAGATTTTCACTTGATGGAAAAAGCATCAAATGCAAGCAGTGCAAAGTTGCAAAGTGGTGCAACTTCTATTCTGCAACTTGTGTGACCAAGAGGACTATTGCAACACATCCAAATAGGTATTTTTATGCTAGGCATGGTCCTCTTTCACACCGAAACACGTGGAATCACTCCGAGCTATGTTCCACTGGATCGATCCCTTAAGGGTCCAAAGTGCAAAATGGCTGTAAAATTCAACATGCTATTACTTGGATACCATGACACTTAGAAACTTCTCGTCTAATCCTACAGAAAGGCATTGGGAACCTCTAGAAAAACCTCTCTCGATTTTGGCTATCTTGGAGTGGTTTTCTCATGGCTGCAGATTTTCACTTGATGGAAAAAGTGTCAAATTCAAGCAGTGCAAAGTTGCAAAGTGGTGCAACTTTTTCTATGCAACTCATGTGATGAAGAAGACTGTTCAACCATATCCAAATAGGTATGTTTACACTATTCATTTTCCTCTTTCGCACCAAAACACGTGGAATCGCTCCGAGCTATGTTCCACCAGATCGATCCCTTAAGGGTCCAAAGTGCAAAATGGCTGCAAACTTCAACATGCTATTACTCAGATACTATGATGCTTAGAAACTTCTTGTCTATACCTAAAGGATTGCATTGAGCTTGTCTAAAAAAACCTCTCTCGGTTTTGGCTATCTCAGAGTGGTGGCGGATTTTCACTTGATGGAAAAAATATCAAATGCAAGCAGTGCAAAGTGGTGCAACTTTCATTCTGTAACTTTTGTGACCAAACGAACTATTCCAACTCATCCAAATAGGTATGTTTACGCTAGGCATGGTCCTCTTTTTCACCAAAACAAGTGGAATCGCTCTGAGCTAAGTTCCACCAGATCGATCCCTTAGGTTGGAGGAGTCTAAAGTTGCAAATTTGTAAGTTGCTTAAAGCAACAAATTTGAAATGATATTGAATGGCCTAGTTAGAACTCATTACATCTAGGTGATGCTCACAGAGGTGAGGCACTAGGCCTTCCTGGGAGGTCACCCATTCTAGTATACTCCAACTCAAGTGCTTAACCACAAAGTTTTTTCCCCAA
Organism: Sequoiadendron giganteum; assembly: GCA_007115665.2. Lineage (NCBI taxonomy): Eukaryota > Viridiplantae > Streptophyta > Pinopsida > Cupressales > Cupressaceae > Sequoiadendron > Sequoiadendron giganteum. Next base: position 555,377,270 of record CM021100.1, on the reverse strand, counting down.
GGTTAAGCCCACTTAGCTTGCAACCCCATTTGCAAAACCTTCAGCAAGTGTTGTGCCTTATGAAACATTCATTATAGATCCCCTTTAGCTCATCAATTGATAAGTAGGAGGTATTTTCTACAATGTGTCAAATTGTGATATTGCTATCAGGATTCCATTGAGGAGTCATTTGTAGTATTAGATATAGCTCTAGATTCTACGATATTGCACATGATTGCAGACAGTTTCAAAGATCTAGATGACATCAATAGTTCACATTACTCAAGAAGGATGAACATCTTAAAGACATTTGCTGAAATCAGGACAAGTAACCTTCTTGTGGACTTAGGGTTGCAATATTTGATCTACAACATGTTCCACCATTTCTTCAGTATGATCAAGAACAGACATGTAATGAAGGTGTGTTTGTAGCCATGAAAGATTATGGTTCAAACTATCCAGAAGAGTGATGTTTTATCTCGACCAACCATATCTATACCATGGTTTGTTTGGAAACAAGGATGGGTTCTCTCTTCATCAGAATATACATTATTCCTCGATGTGTTCACACCGGTGTTACAAGACTAGGAGTCGCCTCAGACTTGACAAGCCATTTTTTGACTTGGACTCAAGCTCGGAGCCCAGACTCGACAAATAGAAAAACCTAAGAAATTAAAATATTTTTAAGGATTTAAAACTTGTTTCATGCACCCTTTAATAAATAAACCTTAAAGACACAATAGCATTATCAAATAGAAATTACTATGATTCCATACACAAACATACATCAATCACATAAGTATAAGCACAAATTTTAGCTGAAGGAAATAACACATTTAGATATATAAATATTGTGATATTGCTATCAGGATTCAATCGTGTAGTTTTACAAGTCAAACTCATTGACCAATGATTCATCAGTGGTGGTTCACAAGAACCCATCTCTCATGATAATGAATGGTTCATAAGGAGAAAGATAAATCTTCATAAATTTCTTCTATCAAAAATGAGATAATTGCTTGGTTTCATGAAGGTCATGAGAGAGCCATTAATGGGGAGTGGATACATGAAGAACTAATGGAGAATGATAATGGCTTCAGACCTGCTATAAAGGAAAAAAAAATCATTTCAATGATGCAAGAGGTTTTTGGTTTCACTACCAAAATGAGCCTATGGAGAATGCATGTGAAACACCTTTTGACCTTGAGGGTGTTCTTACTCCATCTCAAGGATCATGCTTGAGGATGACATAGATCAATGCTAGTGCTAACCAATTAATAATTATACAGGTGAATAAGTCAAACATGTACATGTCAATAAGGGAAGTACAACTACTCAAAAACATGTAAGCCTCAAAAAGTATACACATGAATACATAGTATACACAAATTAAAACAAAGTATATGCACGAATACAAGGTATATGCATGAAAACATGTAAGCCACAAAGTATACATTTGAATGCACCTAAGTCACAAAGTATACACGTAAGTTGTAAAGTATACACTTGAATACACGTAACTCATATCTATTGAGCCATCAATTTAGAATGCAAATATGGATAGGCATCGATAAAAGATATTTGTATTAACCAAATAGCCATGTAGGCATACATCAATATATGTTGATATAAGTATGAAATATATGTACAAAATAGCCATATAGGCTTACGAGAATGCCATCTAGGCATACAATGTCAAATATGTCCAATAAAAATATGTACAAAACTGCCATGTAGGCATACAACAAAGGACTCTAGAATCAAAAGTCATTGCTCTCCATGCCTTGGAAATAAAATATTTCCCTTTCCTTTTCGCTCGGATGGCAATAGGTCTATCACTCATTTTTGTTGCACTCGTGGAGTGCTCCTGCTACTCTTCCTAGGGTTTAGTTCATGGTGAAGTTTTAACTGTTACAATAAGAAGTAAAGACATGAATATATAGAAATTACATTATAAAAAATGATATATTTGACAAAATAATCACTTACAACCATCTCACGATCTCTCTCCATGAGGGAAATATTCTCACACCCATGCTTAGGCGTGCTCAAGCCCTGTATAAACCATACAAATAGAAATTAAACTACGTGAATCAATAATGGTTTGATTTTTCACTAACTAATATCTATAACAACAAATGTAAATGTAAATTTACTAATTTGCCTCATACCTCTTCTATCAGAGCCATCAAGGATTGTATAGAAGATTTCACACCAATATCCATTGCCCTTGTCACATTCGGAGGTGTATCGTCTCGCAAAAACTGAAAATAAAACATTAAATTATTCAACATAATCAACGATGTGCATGTATAAACTACACAAATCTATTAAGTACTCGATTCATTAGTTAAACTCTTTCTTCTATTACTTGCGTGAAGATTTGAGTAAATCCATCGCCACTAGGAAGTGTTCCATCAAAACCTCCAATATTAGTTTGTTCAACATCCAAAATTGTATATTAAATTACCATTCATAAAACAATGCTTTGACGGTCTTCTCAGTACAAATGGTATTTTCAATGGGTTTGCTCCACCTCCAACCTACAACTAAACACGGTATGATTGAAAATAAATCTAATATTAAATACCAAAATCAACTTAATGTGGACTAAACAGTTACCTCCTTCAAATAGCCCTTTTATAGTTACCACTTTCAATGGGTTTGGTCTGCCACCAAACTGCAAGTAAAAATGGTAGTATTAAAAATAAGCTTTTGAGGTACCAAAATCAAATTAAAGTGGAAAATAATGGATGCACAAGATATGTAATTGAACCACAAAAGAAAAGAGTAGTTATAATCAATAAAATGTGTTGGTAACAAAGGTTCTTGATAGTCAAGGAAAGGGTTATGATTTGCAGATGGATGGAGTCTTTTCCTAGACCTAAGACCCTAAAATATTGGTTTCAAGAAAAGTGGAAATTCAATGGATTAGTGGAAAGTAGAAAAAATCAAATATTTCAAGTGTGACCCTGGTTTCTTACTCAGACCTTTTCATGAAACACTAGACTCCCACCTTCAACCCTACCAAGTTCTTCCAACCATGGTTCTTGTATGGGAGAAAAAAGAAAACAACTTGCACAGAGAACTACTAACAAAATCCAAACACAATGGTTAAATTGCAATATGTTTGATGCACAGATAGATGCCCTCTTATTTTCTTTAGATACATATAGATAGGTCACTTGGTGTAATGATAACTGAAATAGGATGGCCCTCTAAGGGAGGGCCTCAAGAGTTTGCAACAACTCCAGGCAATGCTGCAACTTATAATGCAAATCTCGTCACGCATGTAATTAACAACACAGGGACACCGTAAAGGCCAAAACGGGAGATAGATACATACATTTTTTCCATTTTTTATGAGAACAGGAAGCCTAGAGTGGAATTAGAATGGAATTGGGGGCTTTTTTATCCTTATGGAGCCAAGGTTTACAATATAGAAATCAGTGGTATTGGGTTGCCTTAGTTGGTTGCAGGGGTAACTTAACAGTTGTTGATGGAGCTACTTGATGCATTGCTTCATATAATACCAATGAATCTGACTTGCAAAAGGCCCTGGATTGAGCTTATGGGTCCGGTAATATGGACTATTCTCCAATTCAAGCTTAGACATGGGCCTAAATGATTAGTCTAAGATCTAGGGGCACACTGCAAACAACTTGCACAAAGAACTACTAACAAAATCTAAACACAATGGTTAAATGGTCCATACTTTTGCCACCATATCCACAAACTCACAAACACCAAGTGGAAGAGGTACACTCCAAAAACTACCATCATCAGGGAATCTTAATGATACCATGTGGAAGGTAAACTATCCATAATATCTGCAACCAAGAACAAACCTTCAAAGTACCTCATTGTAAATTCTAAATATTGACATTTCTTGGATTTGATGATTTAACAAATCAATAAATTGGCCATTTTTCAAGAAGAGGGCAACACCATATAGAATCCTTAGTCCTCCATTAAGGGAATTATCCCTTTTCATTTTATTAGAGAATTATACAAGAAAGAATCCTCTTGACAGAAACTTAAGTGTGTAAACATCCCCTCAAAACTATGTGGAAGGTAAACCATCCATAATAATGATGAGACCATTACTCAAGATAATCCTCCAAGCCTAGGAAAATATCTTCCACTCGTAACTGCCAAAAAAAAAAGTTAACACCCTCCCAAGGAGAACAAAAACTTTCCATACTTTTTCATTGATGGAAAGAAGAATCCATAGGAAAAATAGGTGGGAAGCTCTCCCATTCCTATTACGTTTTCCTTGATGTGAATGGAGGAATGCATGAATATTACTAAGGAAAATTTAATAAACCTATTGCTATTGTTTTACACCTCTTTTCTTTATGTTTGGAGAATGAAGTTAATGACAATCCATCTATTCACATGCTCTCATTTTTTTTTGGTATAACGAAGACTTTTTTGAAGATTTTATACTGGTCATTTCTAGCGATAGTAGCATAAGAGTGCTTGCTCATCTCTAAAAATTGCTGAAATTTGTGCCTTATTTTATTCTATTCTAAATAAATCTCTCATTTCATAACAAATGTTTAGTAATTAGAGGAGGAATTTTGTACGACCAGAGGGTGAGCTGCAAATGGCAAGCTCTTGGCTATATGTTCATAATCCACATCACTTATTTTCCAAACAAATACTAGTTTGAATAACCTTACCATGAAGATTGAAAAGAAACATCATTTCTAATAGAATTAACAAAGGGAAAGTTTGAAGCCTCAACCGATATAATAACCACTTACTACAACCAATGACCAATATAATGTTCTGGTGCCCATAAGTTGTAATGTTTTTGCTGCACCAGATGCAACATTAACAAGGAAAGTTACCATCAGGGTGCAGTTGTGACCTATGGACAATACAAGAAGCAGAACCCTAGGGCATAATGGTTCCAACATTAACAATGCAATGCTACTATACTATACTCAAGATCAAAGGTGTTTAAAGTAGGTTGTGTTTCCTGATATGAAAATTCATGGCCTAAGCTCCAAAAGAAACAACTTGAAAAATACGTTTGTATAACCCAAGCTTCATAAGAAACTAGCAACACAAGCCATTTGTACCAATGCAGAGGAACAAATGATAAAATTTTATTCATACAAAGAAAGAGAATAAGAGTGTCAAGTAGGAAGTGCTTTTGTGTTTATCTGATGTTGGAAATGTATCAACCAGTTTTGAAGATATAGATCTTTGTATCATTGTGCTCTCTTTTTGTGTAAATGGAGTACTGTAGTAGCCAAATTTAGGTCAAATGAACAACTGGTGAAAGGGTGCACACAGCACACATATGGAATCCAAAGAAAGAAAATAGAGATTGAACAAGACAAACAACGAATATAATTCTAGAAATAAATGAACTACAATGAGCTATGAATATGTGAAACCTATCATCACTATTCTACCCAAGAACAAACCTTCAAATTACCAGATTGTAAATTCTAAATACTGACATTTCTTGGATTTGACGATTTAGCAAATCAAGAAATTGGCCATTTTTCAAGAAGAGGGCAACACCATATAGCATCCTTGGTCCTCCATTAAGGGAATTATCCCTATTCATTTTATTAGAGAATTATACGAGAAAGAATCCTCTTGAGAGAAACTTAAGTGTGTGAACATCCCCTCAAAACCATGTGGAAGGTAAACCATCCATAATAATGATGAGACCATTACTCAAGATAATCCTCCAAGCCCAAGAAAAAAGATTCCACTCGTAACTGCCAAAAGAAAAAGTTAACACCCTCCCAAGGAGAACAAAAGCTTCTCATACTTTTTCCTTGATGGAAAAAAGAATCCACAAGAAAAATAGGTGGGAAGCTCTCCCATTCCTATTAATTTTTCCTTGATGTGAACGAAGGAATGCATGAATATTACATTTATATAGTTAGTGCAAAAATAAGTACAAAAATGAGAACAGATTAACCAATCCCCATTGTATGTATTCAACTCCAAATATCCAAACACTGAATTGACCTAACAAAGCACTACGAGGGACAACAAATAGCGTAAACAAGTGAATACGATTGTTTTAGGAAGAAAACTGATGCAAGATTTAAAAGCCCCAGCTTGATGAGCAAATCAAGCCCGCGACAGTCCGTATTAGTGCATCTGAAACAGAGAAACTAAGGGAGTAGAACCCCAAAAAGAAACTAAGGGGGTAGAACCCACAAAAGGGAAACCCTAAATATATCAGAAAATAAAATTTCCATGTGTTAAAAATAAGACGAATAACAATGTAGGTCTAATATTGAAACCAGGGCAAGTGACTTACCTACTCCATAATTTATCGTTTTCTTCTTGTTTTTGTTATTTTTGTAAGGAACACATGCAATTGATATTCATGAAGGCATTTTTAATAATTGAGGGTGGTGTATTTATTTTAAAAACATTAAAAACCATTTATAAATATTGTATGGGCGAGAGCATTCCTTGTAGTGAACTTTTGACCATTGGTGTAATTATCAAATTAATTTTTAATATTAAATTAAATATATTAAATATTTAATCTTGAAATGATATATATATTTACTTTTTATAGAGGTTTTATTTGAAGAAGAGATAGAGTTATTTTATTTATGTAAGAATTATTTTATAGTTTTCTTTATTTTTAATATATTTAAAATTTCTCTTGGACTAATTATATAAAATAAAATAAATCATAATCATAACCTATTACCAAAATTAAAATAAAATTAAAATCATAGAAATTTTATTTAAAAATAAAAGATAAGATCAAAAATATTATTGTTTTTATATAATTTATATTTGGAGGCTGTGTATAAAAACTCTTATCAATCACCTACTCACTATGATTGACAATTTGATTAACAAAAATCAATTTTAGAAGGATATATTACATATTTTAAATATATATTTTTTAAGATATATATGTTAATTCATATTAGTAGATAATATTATATTAGAGTATAATATTTTTTTATAATTTATAATATCATAGTATACTTTACATACATTTAGATTAAACCAAGAAAGCGTCACACAATCCAAACACTCTTAACAAACTTGACCATTAACAATACATAAATAAAAATAAAAATTACTCTTTCTAATTTTAATTTAATCCTAATCCTAACCTTAATTCTAAAACTAACCCATATCTTAATCATAATCTTAACTATAACACCAATTCTAACCCTATCCCTAATCTAATTCTAATACTAACCTTAATCATAATTTTACTTTTAATTGCAATCCTAATCTTAACTCAAATTTTAATTCTAACACTATCACAATTCTAACCCTAACTCTAATAGCAGCCTTAATAATAACTTTGATTCTAACCCTAACCCCAATGGTAACTATAATTCTATTCTAATCGTAATCCTTACTTTAGCCCTAATCCTAATCTTAAAATAACTTTAGTACTAACCCTAACCCCAGTTCTTGCCCTAATCTTAATTGTAACCCTATTTTAATTCTAACTTTTAATACATTCAAGATATCTTTATAAAAAAATATACAAAAAATAAATGAATGAAAATGCATAGCATACACCCTTATCCCTTATATCTACCAATATAAGAAAACCATTATTAACTTGAGAGTAAAATTCTAATAAACCATTTTTAAGATTTTGAGCTCTATAGTTTTTCTTGAAACCACCACTTCTAGGATTGAAGAATTTATTTTAATTAACAATTTAATAAAAAGAGGGAAAAAACAGGAAACAAGAAAGAAAAACTCTCACCTTCTATTTTCATTTCTCCTTAAGATATTTAATCCAACTCCTCATTTAAATGAAAAAAATAGTAAAAACAAATCAAATCCATAAAAAAAATTTTAAAAAAATAGAAGACAAAATCAAGTAGTCAAAACCAAAATCAAAGGCAATTTTTCTTAATTATTACACCATCCTTCCCAATATAACAAGACACTTGCACACTCTGATATGTGAAACAAGAAAGCAACACCCTCACCTTCTATTTTCATTTCTCTTTATACATTTTTAATCCAACTCACCATTTAAACAAGAAAATAGTAAAAACAAACCAAATCCATCAAAATAAAGGAAATAGAAAACAAAAACAAGTAATCAAATCAAAATCAAGGATACTTTTTCCTAATTATCACGCCATCCTTTCTTATATAACACATATTACTAGTTAAACTAAATCATTTTGAGTGAGATTTAAAGAGAGATGACAATTAAGAAAATAACCATTTCTAAAATAGAGGAACTTTTTTTAATTAAAAATCTTATAAAAGAAAAAAAACCAGGAAACAAGAAAGCAACATCCTCACATTCTATTTTCATTTCTCCTTAAACATATTTAATCCAACTCGCCATTTAAAAAATAAATAGTAAAAACAAACCAAATCTTTAAAAAAAACAATAAAAAACAACTGATCAAAACCAAAATAAAAAACAATCTTTCCTAATTATTACGCTATCCTTCCCTATATAACACCACACTGCACACTCTCATATGTATTATTACTCTCATTAACTCATTTTTCCAGTGAAAATTTTACAAAGAGATGGCAAGTAAGAGAGTTAGTCTTGTCTTTATGGTGGCTGTTTTGTTACTGCTTAGCACTTCATCAACAGCCATTCCAAGTCAGTATATGCGTACGCATTTATATAAGTTAATATGCTATTTTTTGTTCATGTTAAAATGTCAAATAAATTCTATAATATGTGTGGAATGTTGATTGCAGGGGTTGTTCCCTTTGGAGAGCCTAACCATTGTTTTGATGGTACGCCCGTCACCAAATGTAGCGACTGCGCAGCTATAGTAGTAGGGAAATATACATGTAATCCTGGTGTACAGACTGGAACCTTCATCTGTTGTGAATGTAATGGGTGTTGAACACAGATATATTAATAATGGCACACAAATAGTTTTTCAGGGAGTTCAGAAATAATGTGGAGGTGGTTCCTAAGTTCGCATTAGTGTAATGCACAATTCCTTCAATAATAATATTATATTTTTTGTTTGAAGAACTTTTGCTTGAAAAAGTTTTGGTGTTTTTTTTTGGAATTTTATCCTTTTCAGGATTATAAATCATTTATATATGAAAAAAGAATTTGATGAATTTGATTCTTTTTAGAGTTAGTAAGTGAATAAATAATTAGTTAATTAATGATGGATTTTTTAAATTTTATTGTATTGTTAAGAATATTTCATAGTCTAATTATATTTAATTATTAGATAAAACATTAAGTAAAGAATTAAATAATATTTTTTAATTTTTACTAATATTAAAATATTTTATTATTTAAATTTATAATATATTAATTTAATGTTTCAAATTTATAATCAATATTATTCAATTTCAAATATTATAATAATATATATAACATCATTAATAAGTACTTTTATTTTATCCTCCTACACAAAAAAAATATTTATTTCAAATTTATTTTCTTGTTAATTGAAAGCATTTAACAATTACATTCTATTATACTTACTTTCAAATACTAAGCTCTATCCATACAGATTCTAAATTAAAAAAAATCATTGATATACCCATTACACATCTTACACATCAAGTTGCCATTGCTAATTAATTATATTTTAATATTAATAATAAGTTAAGCACGAAACAACTTGGTTACATCATTCTAAAGCATCTGTTTAGCTATATATATTGTCATAGAACTGTAGTAAGCATTATCTTTCATTTCCCAAATTTTTGCTCTCGTTGCAATCATCCAAGGATTCCCGGTGTTGATGGCTTCAAGTTCCACATTGGAAAACAATTCTTCAATCTCATAGTTGGAATAGGTGAACAACTGAGGTCCTTGGTCTTCTTTGAAACTTTTCCCTTTTTTAATGTTCTCTTTGAACTCTTCCTTAAATGCCTCCAATGTCGGCATAAATACAACCAGATTGGGTTGCCCCTGCTGCCATGAATGCTCGTACATGATTTCGTTTTGGTGAATGAGAACCATTCCATCTTTGAGCAACTTTAGGAAATTTCTTTCTGCAATCTCCATGGAGGCAACAACCTGCAATGCAATATTGAAGAATGTGAGTATTTTATTTGACTTAGTAAGTATCCTTCAAACCCCACTCTATTTGATGTTTAAAAAAAAAAAAAACTCATTTTGTTTGTCTTTATTTCTTTCCTTCTATATAAGCCACATGATTTCAATCGTAGGATGAAACTAGAATAAATGTAATTCTTTACTCAGCTTACTAGAAAAAATCATTAGAATTTATTTTCAATTGATTTTCCTATTTAACCCCCAAGTATCATGACCATTCTAGAACAAATTCTGAATTTCATTAGCATAAAACATTTAAAGAAGATATGACAAACAATTTCAGGTACCCTGCATATTTCACAAATATCAGCATCAATATTTTTCATTTTAAAAGGAACCTTTTGTAGTAAAAAAATCCATCTAAAACAAATCATTTTTGCATCTAACCCATTGTGCCACAGATAAAAAAAATTCCTTTTGACAGTCTTTATTTTCAAGGTTAGTCCTCAAGGCCTTATTAAGATTGTAGACACTTACAAATCCGCTAAGAAGTTCGACCATAATCTTCTCAAAAAAAAGAAAAATTGCGAGGTCTTTTAGAATCAGGCAAAATAAAAATATTTCTTGCTACTGATTTTGTTAAAAGGATGAATTTGCGTCCACAACTTGTATGGTGCTCAATAAATCTACTAGGAAGGGTCTGCACTCGATTTGATGATCATGTGGCATGAGTAAATTGGAGAGCAGATTGTGAAGGGACTCAACCAGGGAATGGAAAGGATTAAAAATGAAAATTGAAAGATTTAAAAAGACCATAAGAAGCTCTATAGTCTTCGATGATAAAGGAAAAGAATCCAAAAGGCCACTAACTAATGGAGAAGGGAAAACATTTTGATAAGAGAGAAACTAGTGAAAAGAGGACAACGATGCCAAGAACATAAGGAAGCTACACAAAAAACCATAGAGAGAGGGTTATGTAGCAATTTAGAGGGGTAACATTTTTAAAGTGCATTGAAAAGAGTATTCTTACAACGGAAAAATGTGTGAGGTTGCATCATGGAGGAGGGCTATGATTTGGAGTTGAAGGCAGATTTACATCTGCAATTGAATGGTGGAATCGAATAAGGCAAAGATAAAGAGGTATGCACTAGGTTGAGGAGGCAGCATAAGACAATGAAGAGCTTCGAGCCATTTTTATTATGGAATTTTAAAAAATATAAATGCAAAGAGAAATGCATAAAACAACAAGGAAGATGAGAGGAAAGAACTGCAGGCTGTGAATGGTGCGGAGTTGAGTGAGTGAAAGGAGACAAAAAAATAATGAAATTGCAATGAAGACAATAATTAGCAGCCTTAAATTTTTAATTGTAGATAGGAATATGGGAGAAATAAATTGTCAATGCTCAGTTTGAGAATTATGTAATTGAATAAATAGTATTTAAAATGTCTTTTAATTCCAATGCATTGAAATTGGATGTTAATATTTTGACATTGTTTGAGAATGGTTAAATAATCATTTAAGCTGGATGAGTTTCAAATTGGGGCAGAATATATTTTTTCCTGAATGAATTTGTGTTTGTGATGAAGTTGTTTTTGCGGCTTACATCAATTGGTATCAGAGCCACAAGATTCTGAGAGTGGAGAGAATCCACCAAGCCTGTGGGTGAAGAGTTGGTAGAGAGTGAACAATCTTTGAGAGCGTGTCATAGCTGTTTGAAAAAATTCCTTGGACAGATGAAGAGAGTTTGTGGATGAAGAAAGAATATTTAAAGCCCTGGAAAGTGAAACAAGAACCCTTTTGAATGAGTGATTTGTTCTTAACTCTGTGCAAGTCCAGTGGAAAGTTTCGGAAAGTGATGGTGGACAACGATAGTAGGGATAATTTGGTTGCATTGGAAATGGTTGAGAAGTTGAACTTGAAGAGGATGAAGCACCCTATGCCATACTACATCTCTTGGTTGCATGGAGGTCATCAAATTCGGGTAAGTGAACAAAGCATTATGAATTTTCACATTGGAAGATATAAAGATGAAATTATATGTGATATAGTACCCATGGATATTTGTTATGTTTTGTTGGGTCAACCTTGGATTTGGAATAGAGAAACTATCCATAACAACAGCGATAACACATAGTATAATCAATAAAGGGGAAGAATTTGAGTTGAATCTATTGAGGGATAAACAAGAGGAAGTGGTAAAAGAAATTGCAGCAATATGCCCCAAAGAGTGTATGAAAGAAGAAAGCAACACCGAATTTGCAATAGGTGAGAAAGAAGTAGTTGAGAATCCTTTGAAGGATGAACAAAAGAAAGAAAATATTGCAAAAAATATGAAAAATGAAGAAAAAGAAGAGGATATCATTGTGCAAAATGATCAAGAGGAAAGAAAAGAGATTGCAAAGGATGAAATTTTTTGCGTCCCTTTGATAGAAGGGGCATGGAAGGAAGAAAATGTGGGGGCAGCCCACACAAGTGGAGAAGATATTAAGTCACAAATTGCAGTGATGGTATGTGATTTTAGTGAGTTATGTGAAGTGGAAGAAGGTTGTTTGCAAGCTGAAATAGTAAACACAAATGGTCCCAAGTTTGATGATGAGGTTGAGGAGAACAAGGATGAAATGTTGTTGAGAGAAGAGACAAGAAGAATCCAAAGTTATTTGGATGGTGAAGGTAAGAAAGAAGTTGTATTTCTGGTTAAAGAAGTAGAAAGAGCATAAATATATTATCCTTTGGAGGATACAAAGAAGATGGTGGCAATGAATGGTGAATATGGAGGTGTTGCGGTTGAAAGTGAAAGAGAAAATATTGCAGCAATAGAGGTAAGGTTTGATTTTTGTGATTATGAAATTTGTGATGGAAAACATCATTTTAGATTTGGAAATGTGGATAAGAAAAGAATGAAGGTGTTAAGGGTTGAGGGGAAACTCCACAAAATCCATTATGTTGGGATGGCAAGAAGAGAGGTTGAAGAGGGTGAAATTTCTTGGAGGAGGATGGATTATGGTGGGTTAATTCCCACAAAGGTTAAAGATGAAAGTGGAGTTTGTTGGAGGTGGTCGGTCTGTGGTGGGTCAAAACCCACAACAGTGGAGAAGGGTGAAGAGATTGTTTGGAGGAGGAGGTTGGTACATGGTGGACACAAGTCCGCAAAAGGAGAGAAGAATAGATTGCTTGCTACTGATTTTGTTATAAAGATGAATTCACATCCACATCTTGTATGGTGCTCAATAAATCTACTAGGAAGAGTCTGCACTCAATTTGATGACCATGTGGCATGAGGAAATTTGAGAGAAGATTGTGAAGGGACTCGACCAAGGAATGGAAAGGATTCAAAATGAAAATTGAAAGATTTAAAAAGACCATAAGAAGCTCTATGATCATCGATGATAAAGGAAAAGAATCTAAAATTCCACAAACTAAATTTGGTGAAGGGAAAACATTTGATAGGAGAGAAACTAGTGAAAAGAGGACAGAGATGCCAAGAACATAAGGAAGTTGTACAGAAAACCATAGGGAGAGAGATTTGTAGAAATTTAGATGGGTAACATTTTTAAAGTGCATTGAAAAGTGTATTCTTATAGAGGAAAAATGTGTGGGGCTGCATCATGGAGGAGGGATATGATTTGGAGTTGAAGGCAGATTTGCATCTGCAATTGAATGGTATAATCGAATAAGGCAAAGATAAAGAGGCATGCACACTAGGTTGAGGAATTTTTATTGTGCTATTTAAAAAAAATCAAATTCAAAGAGAAATGCATAAAACATAAGTAAGATGAGAGGAAAGAAATGCATGCTATGAATGGTGTGGAGTTGAGTGAGTGGAAGGGGACAAAAAATAAGGAAATTGCAATGAAGACATTAATTAGCAGACTTAAATTTTAAATTGCAGACAACCATATGGGAGAAATATATTTCCAATGCTTTGTTTGACAATTATGTAATTGAATAAATGTATTTAAAATGCCTTTTAATTCTAGCGCATTGAAATTAGATGTTAATCAAAGTGTATTTTGACATTGTTTGAGAATAGTTAAATGATCATTTAAGATGGATGAGTTTGAAATTGGGGCAACACTATATTTTTGTTTCACAACATGATTTTTTTTTAAAGTGATTCTTTTTATAGGGCAATGCTATTGTCGTCACTATTTATTGCAAAGTGACATGATCTATTTTTCAATACAGTGATGCACTTGCGATATGGTGACACATCTGATGAGATTATACAACACAATTGATTTCAACGTCTTAATTTACTGGTAAAAACAATTGAACTTAAATTTTGATATGTGTTTTAATTTTTTTCTTCATCTAGTTGCTAACATGTCATTGACATCTCATTTTTTTTGTGAGGCTAACTGGTTTTACACGTTTGGGCAGAAAAGTTCAAAGTTAAGGAGTGTATCATCATTTGAAAATATAATTGTAACAAGTGTTTTGATACTTATGGGATAAATATAACCCATTTATGATAGGTATGTGTAGGATCATCATGGAAAAAATAGGCTCTTAAGTGGCAATAAAATTCAGAAAAATCAGAGTTAGGCAACTTGACGTAAAAATTTGAATAAGTTATCTATATTATTTCAAAAATATGTAAGAATAGAATCTATATCAAATTTAATTTAGTTTCTAAACTACTAGGTTTATTTAAAAAATTAAAAAAATCTATTTGGTGAAATTTTGAAATTTCAATGCAGGAGTACTTAAATTTCAGGGAAAAAATAAGAAGTAGGTGTATGTCTAACCACCCTAACCACAATAAAATTATAATATTTTTTTATAATATTTTATATATAAGTAGAGGACTCATGTCTCAATGTGATGTATATTTTATTGTAATTTTTTTTCAAGTAAATAATTAATTATGATTTTTTATTACAAATTTTAAAAAACATAAAAACTCGTATGTCTGACCACCTTAACTTGGTCAAAACTTCATGAAATTGAATTTTTTTTCAAATCCTATAGTATGTGAAGCATAGGATGTGATGCATGTTTTAGATTCAAAAAATGTGATAGCATTTGAAAGCTATAGATTTTTTTCAACCAACCTATCAATCAAGACTCTAGTCGTAATTCAAATAGAAAATGAATAATAGTTATTTATTAAATTCAAAGTAAAGAATAATTTATATTGGTGGAAAGCTAAGAATCTCCTTTAAAAACTATTTTCGTTTCATCAATTTTGGGTAAAAAAAAACTTGTTAGCTACATGGGTCATCATATCACTTACATATCGCCACTTTTTGGCTCATCATGATTTTGCACATACCCAATGCTTTATTTCACGTTTTAGGACCAAACTAGATTTATTTTGGGTTTAAAATAAATGTTCAAATTGGTTAAAATTGAACCCTCACATCATTATTCTTGTTGGTTTAAATTAAACAAAATAATCTCCATAGTTCGTTTGGTGCTTAAAATGAATTCATTATGCTTATCAAGGTTAAAATAAACATGTGTTTTATTTTTTTGTTTATGCTTGTTGTGTGTATCCTCTTCCCTTGTGATTTGCGCAGTCTTGGGTGAAGAGAAACACGAGTATAGTTTTCTTCTTGGAAGCACTTATCCTCTCCCCTTGTGCCTTATGGCAATCTTAGGTGACAAAAAGCATTTTATGCTTCAAATATGTGATATCTTTAGAGGGCCTACCTCCCAACTTGTGAGAGGGAATGACCCAAGCGGTGCTTTCATTTCAGTCATGTATATAAATAATTTTTTGTGACTAAAGTTATTAACCAACTAGTGTCATTGTCCAATACCAATGAATGTCTCCCTCAATATCCTTGTGATGTGTTAAAACCCTTAGATATTTCTAAGGGTTTGGATGCCTCTTAATGAAGTGAATCATTGCATGCATAGCACTAGTTTATCCCAAAATTTTGAATTAAGAACCTTACTTGTAGTGGCTCACCATTTCCTCTAAAGTGTATTTTGAAACTCCTCATGGAGGAGTGGGAGGGCATAGCTAGGTGATGGGGGGTGTGTGGTTTTCTATTGGGTGGGTTGTCCTTTTATTGTTTATCTATAGTCTATATCTAGATAATATGTTGTTATTAATTTTTTTATTTATTTGAACTTTGGCCCTTGGGGCTTCTTGTGTTAAGGGTACTGCACCTTGTATATATGCAACTTATATTATCAAAAACATTAGTCATCAAGAATGTGCTAATTTCAATCCAAACAATCAAACTATAGAACCTTTGTGCATGTATGTATGCAAGGCCATCAATGATGAGCCCTCGAGGCCTAGTTATATCCTTTAGGGTTCATCTCAATAAGATTTTATCTATCACAACCCTTATCTCATGATAAATTGTCCCTTGCTAAGGTTGACGCCTTGATTAGAAATAAACAAGATATCCTATAAATAATTGAGCTTAATAAATCATGAAACAATAGATGAACTATCAAACTAGTCTCCTATCATAACCAATAAATTTCCTAGTCATAATTTTCTATCAACATTAATTTCCCCTATCAACTATATTTTATCTTATACAAGTTGTTACACCCTCGAAACTAGACAAGACATCTTGTATGAGGTGTAGCATTCGTAAAACTAGACATAATGCTATCATCTATCTTATATAGAATGTTGTATCATTGAAACCAAACTCAATTTCTTATACAAGATGCTTCATTTATTAAAACCAAAAACTATCCCCAATCCTATCAACAAACACTCGTCGATTGGAAAGAAGATCTAAATGGTTGTTAACTCATTTGGTCCAATTAGTCTTATCTTTTTTATCTGAATAATCTTTGGTCATATTACTATGGGCCTTGTGGAATTCTACAAGTGATAAGAAGAGAAATGATGGATCATGACCTATTTCTCTTTGATTTGTATTTGTGGTTTGTCTTAGCAATATGACTGGGGCAACTAAGTTCCTTGTGTGTGATTGGGGTTTCATTTGGCATAATCAAAATATCCTACAAAAGTTAAAAGTCATCTAACGCTTTCTTGTATTAGGACTAACATGCTTTATGGTTACTTCCTCACATATTCCAACAAGGTTCTATTGTCACTAGTATATGTCATGGCATTCCTTGTTAGTCATGTATCTATTTATGCAAAGGGATAACATTTTGTACCTCGGTCTATATATCACACCTTACTGTTCATTATTCATTGCCAAATAAAATGATCTATGATGATAATCATGCACTAAAATTAAAGCTCAAAATCTATCAACAAAATCCTACATCAATCACAATCCTTTTCATCCATCTCAATTCAATTCATCTAATTATTCTTCACTTCTTACTAACATTCTCTTCTCATTAACATGTTTTTCTTTCATTCCTCACGCATAAATGCATCACATTAGCTTGTTACAAAATATTCCAAACTTCTTGAGGGGGCACCACTCTATCCTATTGTTATTGGGGCATGTTGGGTCATTTTGGGGCATTCTAGGGTATGTCCTAAACTAAAAAAAATAAAATTTCTTTGACACAACTCTCTAAATCAAATTGTATCAAAGACGAGCAAAATGTAGACACTGCAAAATGTCCTAAGCCTACGAATACTATTTTTACACCAATTTTTGTCTTTCCCACATAATTAAATGATTTAAAATTGTTTAATTATTCATTAACCTCATATTCTACTATTAATTTAAAAATAAATTTATATTATTTAATTAATTCCCTTTAACTTTATTCTTTTATTGATTAATTACATAAATTTATTTATCTAAATGTATGTCACCAATCACCTATATTCTTCTAATTTCATTAAATAAATTATTATTTATTTAATTGTCCATTATCTCTTTTCATCTATAATTAATTAATTTTTTTAATTATTTAATTATTTATTTCCTTTTTTTACTCTATAATGAAATAGTTATTTTAATTATTTAATTATTCATTTTTCTACTTCCTAAATTAGATAATTATTATAATTATCTAATTTATATATCTTTATTCATTCTCTAAATAAATGAAATTATTTATTTTATTTATTTAGCCCACTTTGCACATGAAATAATAATTAATTATTTTAATTATTAAACTCTCATGCAAAACCTAACTCACCTTCTAACTAACACTTTAATCTACTTCACTTTTGACACAATTGGTTGACTCACACTCAGTCTGATTTATCTTCATAATTAGCTCACTTATCTCGCCGTGCATTGAGTTAAGTAATTCATCTATTCTTCTCAAAAATCCGTCACTATCAATATTATCATTTCACCTCTTAATCCTCACCATTCATCAAATCTGAATTTCAATTAAATCATCATTCAACCTCATTTCAATCCAACCACATTCTTTGAGATTTTTTTGTTATTCATCTTAAGGAACCACATTCTTTGATATTTTTCTATCATTCATCCATCTCGAGATTATTGTGAATTGTGCACACTTGATATCTAAGAGAAAAAAAGAAAAATCAAGAAGAGTAATGAAGGAGAGCCAACTTTGACATAGGAGTTGAGGTATATCTGATTTATCATTTGAGTTTTTGTGTCATCTTATAATTCATTGTTAGATTAGGGTCTTTTAGGCTTGAACTTAGACATATTTGTGGTTGTTGTCAATGGTTCATGCCTTTCTCTTGATTTACATGTCAAAAACTTTAAATTAACTATGCATTGACTTACGGGTATATGAACACAACTAAAACAAAACCTCTGAATCAAGAGATAATAAGGATTCATTACCAATAGTCTCATGTTATGTTTTCAATAGGGAGAGATAGAGGGAGAGAGAGAGGTAAGGAGATAGAGATGGAGATGGAAATGGATATGGAGATGGAGGAGAGGGATATAGAGAGGAGAGGGAGAGATAAAGAGACAGGAAAATGGGATAGATAGAGATGAAAGAAATAAATATAGAGATAGGGAGAGATAGAGATAGTAGGTGATATATAGAGAGGGGTAGAGAGAGGGAAAGATATAGGGGTAGCGAGATATGGAAAAATAATGAGATAGAGATAGAGGGAAATATGTAAGAATTTAAATATTGAAAGATAGAGATAGAGATAGATCTAGAGATAGGGAGGGAGAAACAAGGAGTGTGTGTGTAAGAGTAAGAGAGAGATAGAGAGGGAGGTAGATATGTAAATAGCTAGAGAGGGAGAGAAATAGAGATAGGAGAGAGAAGTAGAAAGATATAGAAAGAGGAAGTGATAGGGAGAGGAGGAGAGGGAGAGATAGAGATATAATGGAAAGATAGAGAGATAAATATAACTTGGGATTCAAGATAGAGAGGGTGAGAGAGATATATCGACAAATTCATTTGAAGAGAGATAAATATATAAAGTGAGAGATGAAAGGAGAGAGGAAGAGAGAGAGGGAGAGTGATAGATAGAGAAAGAAAGAGAGAGTTAATGAAAGAGGGGGAGATGGAGAGACAAACATAAATATATAGAAAGTGATATATAGAGAGAGGGAAATATATATAAAGAAAGAGTAAGAGAGATTGAGGGAGATATGGAGTAAGTAAGAGAGAGAGACATAGATAATGAGATATAAATAGAGAGGGAGAGGGATAGATGAGAAGATATAAATAGAGGGGAAAGAGTAAGAGATAAAAGCGGATGATAGAGATAATTAATAGAGGGAGAGAGATAGAGATAGGGAGGGATAAACAATGAGTGTTTGTGTGTGCATGAGTTAAGGAGATATAGAGATAGAGATAGGGAAGGATAAACAAGGAGTGTGTGTGTCTGAGTGAGAGATATTGAGATAGATATAGAGAGGGAGAGATAAATATAAATATATAGAGAGGGAGAGAGGGAGAGAGGTAGATAAATAGAGAGAGGATAGAGAAGTTGAGAAATAGAGAAAGAGAGAGTGGTAGGTGTTAGAACCCTAATTTTCACTCAAAAACCCTAAGGTTTTCCATCTAGACCTATCATTTTCCTATGTTTCTCCTAAAAAATTCACTTCACTGCATTTCTTAAAGCTAAGAAAACCCTTCACCATTTCCATATTAATCATTTTCTATAAGCCAATACTTTTTATTGCTATACCACGACTCCTTTCAAAGTGGTCTACGGTATGGCAGTGACAGTAAACGGACAGTCATCGGTGGGAGTTAGCGAGCATGTATGAAGCGCTTACCTCGCTACCGCACATAGTCTAAATGTAGACCATGGTAGCGCGGTGAGCAGTAAGTTACCAGCTGGGCAGCAGTTAAGAGACTCCACCACGGTACCGCAGGGGATCATCTCATAGACTGCAATAACGCGGTGGTGGACTAGTGAGCAGAAGATGGTGAACGTAGTGGTCGGGAATAGTTTCACCACGGTACCGTGCGCGGTCAACCCACAAACCATGGTAGTCGCGGTGAGCAGGTAGCAGTCAACGAAATGGTCAATGGCAGCATGGTAACAGTCAATGATTAAGCGATGAATGAAGAATGGCAGTGAGACAACTATCGCAGTCAGTGTGAGTCGTTACCACTCAACCGCAGGGGGTTCTAATGGGCACCGTGGTAAGACGATAGATGGTGAGGATAAATGTTGACAAGGCAAACAATCAACGAAGCAGTTGGTGGTCATGCGGTGAATGAAGACAGTGTAGCAGGAGATGCTTACCGCACTACCACTGGCGGTCATCTCACAGATCACGGTAGCGCGGTAAACAATGAAGATAACTACCAAGGATAGGTACCGCGATATCGCGGGTGGAAAAGTCCAAGCCCGAGGTAGAGCAGTAAATATATTAAAGGCCACGAGAAATAAAAGGTAAACGCAATGTATTAAGTGAAAAATCTAAGATGAAACTATAATATAAAATATTTAATTTTCCGATAAGGCAATCCAATTAAATATTTTAATCTTTGTTTAAAGAATTCAAATGGCTGTGACTGGAAAATGAAGGGTCACGACCCTTGGACTGTAATGTATAAATACTTTGAGAAAGGTAGATAGAAAAGGAGGCAGTAGTTAGACTGTAGGAGGGAGATTTTTCCTGAGAAGGGATTGGGATGTAAATAATGTACAAAATTTTCTTGAAGCAAAAACAATGAAGACTGATGTTTTAAAATGGTGAATTTCGCTTTGGTGTTCAGTTGTTGTGTTGCATCAATTTATACTCTTTATTTTGGTTGTCTCCAACTTGAGGTCTTTTAATAATTTAAATCAACATATCAAGCATATTCCCTAATTTATCAAAATATATTCCATTTTGTGTGATTTGATTAATTGGTGTCTGCAAGTCAGAATTAAATTCTCTTAATAAATCACAGTGGTTTTAAGATTTCTTTTGGATAGTTAAAGAAGAACCTGATAGAGAAACATTCCAAAACTGTTTATGCAAGTCATAGACTTAGTAAATTTTTATGCCAGCCATAGAATTTTCAAAGTGCCTAACAACTAGAGTTAAGCCAATAAGAGGAAACACATATCATTTTTGACTCCTTTGCCCATGTGGATAGAAGGCACTGATCTGTCATAACCCAAAGATACAAATTCATATCAAATAATTTATTCAAAGACCTCTCATTTGTGCAGTAGGAGTAGGAGTAGGTGTAGTAATTTTATCTATCCACTTCCCTTTTCCATTGTGGGTAGATAGTTCAAACTGGAAATACATTTAAATCTACAACATACACATAGGTGCACTCGCCTAGGTTTTGCAGAGCCTGAAGAGAAGAAGGTACAATTGCATCAATTGGCCCTGTTAGTTGGCCAAAAGCGTTGTGAGAGCTTGGAAACCTCTCGTGGTTTAAACAGGTTTGCATTTTTGAGACCCAACAAATTGGTGACTCCACTGGGGATTACTAAGGAATATTTTCAGCCTTTCCATTTATAGAGTCAAAAAGTTTCACATTTTTATTTTTTTGGAGATTCTGTTGGGGACAAGCCAAAGCAATCCATTTCATTTTCCTACTTTTGAAAAAGTAGGTGGCGAATCTGTTTTGATTTGATATATAATGCATAGATATTGTGGAGTAGTAACATTTTGTCAAGATGGCAGAAGAACAAAGAAGACACTAGACAAGGAAAGAATTGGAAGAAATGGAACAACAAGTTTTATATTGGGAACAAAAAAACCTACAATTGAAACAACAAATGCTGCAATTGGGACTTGAATTCGTCAATGAAGGTAATATGTGATATTCACAGTAGAACACTTATACACCACAACCATTACCTCAAATGAATCATCTTCCATTTCTTGAAAAAAGATCAATGATCTACCAAAACCCATATGGCCCTCCAAATTTTGTCCCAGTTATCGATAAACCATTTAACTTTAGTAATATCCAAGGCTACTCAAATCCTTACCCCTGCGATGAGACAAAACTATTCATGCAGATCGCTAAATTTCATGGAGAATGGAATGAATCAGCTTAGGAGCATATGGAACAATTCTGGAACATCATTGTCAACTTTCAAGTTTATCCAAAGGATGTCATTATGAAATATTTTTCAAGATCTATGAGGGATTGTAAGACCCCTCTGTTTTTCTCTTTTGACCAAACAGTGTTCTGTTGGTTATGCCTTATTCTGTTAAGTGCTTTGACTTGAACTCGGTTGCTATTTGATCGTTATCTATAAAGTTATGCGAATGTTATGTTTTAGTGTGATGGTGTATTTTTTTGATGTTATCATTATAGCACGCTTTGGATTAGCATAGTGGATAATTGAATTAATGATGTTAGATTCGTCAGTTGGTAATATTGTATTGGTAAAGGGGACAGATCGCATCACTCACTTGCGAGTGCCTTGCGATTCTGAGATTTCCTCTTCATGGTGTGTATTTTATGTTGTTCATATTATATGTTGTGGTTTACTTGATTTTCAGGTTGACAGGTACATGACTTCAACTCCACCTGGTTTCACAGGTTTGAGCATGTCCAATGTCCAACAGTATTCGATTGGGAGATAGTAGCTAGGTTTTTCATGCCAAGTCGTCACCCTAGTCTTAGTGTGTCATCTGGTGTTAGTCGAGTTATGTTGCTTTCATGATTGATCATCTTGCTTGGATTTTATTTAATTGCAAGTTAAAAAAGGGTAATTAAATGGCTTAATGTATTTAAGTTGTGGGTTAATTTGTTCTGAGATTATGTTGAAATGTAATTTATTTTATTATTAATTTAATTTAGTTAATAAATAATTTAATCGTTGATTAAATCTATTTATTAATTAATTAAATCTATGATGTTGAAAGAAGTTAATTTATTTATGTTGAAGTTATTGTAATATTGTTGAAATTGAAAATAAAGGAAAATGAATTAAAAGTCAAATTAGAAGTTGAATTCAAAAATTGAAAGAAATTAGATATTTTACATTTTTTTGTTTTGGAGAATTTATGAGGGTGGTTGTTGAATTTTAGGGTTTGATCCTTATGTTTTGAATTTTTTCTTCACAATTTTGGGGAGGATGAAGGATTGAAAAATGAAGGAAGAGATGGCTGGTTTTGTGGGTTTTGTTTTGGATTGCTTGGAAGAGCTGGAATCAGTTGAAGAACCAGTGCTCCATTTGGCTTCTTCTCAAACTTCTGAAACCAGGTTCATCTATTTTACTTTATTTTTGGATTTTGAAGAAAACATTCAAAGTTTGTTATGATTGGTTGCAAACCCATGTTTAGATTTTGTTTCAAATCCTAAAACCATGGTGACAAATGTTTCCTCTTCAAGAAAAAAAAGGGTGTATTTGTTGTATTGGACCATTTTGAAAATTTATTTACCCTATTGTTTTATAATTTTGTTTGTTTACCTGGTTAAAAACATATATATATATATATATGAACATATATATATATATATATATATGAACATATATATATTTTATATTCTTGTTGTTTGGGAAAATAAAAATAAATAAATTTAAATCTCTTTTGGATCTGGGTGGATTTTCGAAATCTGCAGTCACGGGTGGAATGTTTATAAAAATAAAATTTTTATTTAAAAAAAAGGAAAAACAAAAAGAAAAAAGAAAAAAGAAAAACATATATAAAATTTGGAGGGTCTGTGGGGGCTGGGGGCTCAACCCACAGTCGCCATGGGAGGCGTTGTGGGGAGCCATGCCCAGTGTGCCCCACACGACCCCCCATCCTCCCTACCACCACCGCTTCCAACCCTCCTCCTTCGCGCCCTCGCCGCGCCCTTACCAAAGGGTCCGACTTTGTATAACACAGTCAACGCCCTTTAAGGGGAGCTGACTGTGTTACCCATAGTCACCCCTTAGTGAAGGGTCGATGGTGGGTTAAGCATGGCCGCCACCCACCTCAAAATGTGGCCACCGCCAAGGAAAAAATGCGTCCGCGCGTGGATACCAATGAGCGTGTGTTGACTTCATTCGGGGTTTCAATAAAATAAAAAGTTATAATATATTTTAATATAATTATTCTATTTTATAATATTTAAATATTAATATATATATATATATATATATATAATGATAAAATATATATATATTAATGTTTAATATTATATTCGTATAATACTGAAATATTTATATATATATATTTTTTTATGTATTTAGTTTTGTTATTTATTTTAATATATGTATATATATTTTTAAATATATACGTATATTAAGATATTGTTTTAAATGATGTTGGATTTAATGTAATTATGGAACTTAAATTTATGTGTAATAGTTCAATTATTGATTTTAATTTTAAAATAATGATTTGGAAAGGGCAAATATTGGATCGTTAAGTAAATGGTTTATTAATGAGGTTATTGGATTTTAAAAAAGATTTAGTTTGTAAAGGACAAATAAATATATTTTAAATGATAGGTTCTGAAGTATTGAAGTAAATGCTTATTTATTATTTAAAGACAATTAGAGAATTAAACATTGGATTTAAATTTCTCCTTATGTTTGAAAGGGACATTATTGAATTAGTTTTATTATGGCAATAATCTATTGAATTCTATTAAATGATGAGGATTTAGGAAATCCGAAGTAGAATTAATCATGATTAAATTGCTTGTTTAAATATAATCCCTTCTATTATGTTTGAGGAAGTGGGTTAAGTGTCTTTTATCTGCAAGTCTTCCAGAAGACCCTAGAGGTTGGGGGTTGTCGTCTTGTGATGTTGATTGTTTGTTAATTCCCTTGGGTAGTGCATGAAGTTATGTCAGGTTATACGCAATTTCTATGAACCGGAATGTATTGTGCCTCCTATGAAAGGAGTCGATTATGTGATGTGTGCCTCCTTGTAAGGAGTGGTTTGTTATTGTTGTTACCTCTAGTGTTTGGAGATGGATTTATCTTATGTCACCTCCTGACAAAGGAGTGGACGAGTAATCTTGGTTGTTGCACTTTGTACCCTTGGTGTTTGGATGGTATGTGTGTTGTTAAGTAGAAGAGTGGCTTCCGTAGGGGCCAGAGCTCAGAAGAGGTAAACTGGATAACTTACGGAGGTGGTTTAATCAAGTGATAACTAAAACAAAACTTAGAAGATTAGGTGGTAGTTCTCACTAATCAAGATAATTATGCCTCACTCATAGACACAAGGGCTCATTTAGACTTGGGATGAGTGGGAAGGCCTGGAATGGCAAGGTCATCTATCTGGTCTGTACGAAAGGTATTTGATTCTGCATGAGTGAGTATGGGGGCTGAGAATTCGGTAGAGGCCACCAAGATAACCCTTAGTGGGGGCCGGAGCCTAGGAAGAATCCTAGAGGATAACCCATAATGAGCTATGTGATGACACTCTGTCTAGGACAATAGTTGGTATTCAATTTTGTGGGTATGGTTTCCTTAACATACCTGATGTGACCATAGTTGGTATTCGATTATTATGTGTATGGTTCTCTTAACATACTTGATTTGCTTTAATTCTGGAAGCAATGTGACCATGTAGAGTTGTCCTTGTGTGGTACTCGTGATGCTCTTGAGTTGTACTTTTGTTGCACGTATGTTGTACGTATGTGGTACTTGGGTTGTACTTGTGATGTGCTTGTGTGGTACATGTGATTGGATGTGTTAGTTTGGTTTAGTGGTGATTTAGCCTATGTCTAGAGGTAGATGGTCTTGGTTAGGATTCCTTGTTACTATCTCCTAGCACGGGGGGTGGGCCTTTGGGTTCCACTTGGTTGGGTGGCATGCACCTAAATCCGTTGGGCTTTCTTCATGTTCTTGTGGATGAGACTTCCAGTTGGAGAGCTCGTTGGATTCAGTTTCAGTTCTTACATTATTTCATTTCAATCGGATCTTGTATTTTACCCCTCATCTGTTATCGAGGTGGAAGTTGTAACTGTAACCTTATTTATTAGACTTGCCTCATTCGGGGAATGAGAGTTGTAATTGTAATATTTAATTATGGATAAATGAGATTGAAAGTTATCTAGTGTGCTTGATGTATTTATCTTAATTGGAATGTATGTGTTTAATTATTGTCTAAATAATTGACAAGGTTTATATTCATGTTGTTGTTGTGGGTTGTTAAGTAGATTCAGTCTTGTAACCCTAGGGGATGGTTGCATTGGGAAGTGAACTTGTTTATTAATTGTACTTAAACAAAAAAAAAAATAGCATGTTTAAGTAGTTGTTTGCAACATCCTTTAGGGTTACGTGGCGGGGTGTTACAAGGATGGTGCAAAGGAATGGTTTAAAAATTTTCCTGTGCAAAGTATATCTTCATGGGAGGATCTGAAAGAAATTTTCTTGAGCCAGTATGAGGATAGAGATGATGAGTATTTACATAATCAAGAATGAGGTCAAGGTCTCTTAGATGAAATTTTTGACATAAGGAGACACAAAGGAGAATTTGCACACTCTTTACTTAACAAAATGATGAAAATCCATTTGAAAATACCTTATGATCTTCTACCTAGTGATCTTGTACTCATTGAGTAATTCATTAGAATATATGACCCCGATCCAGTTCATTGGTCCGAGTCATTGGAGTTGACTACTATTGGGGAGTTGGTGTTATGGATACACAGGCACGAGCATGCTAGCAATATCAAATCTGATGAAATAAGTAATAGTATGGGTAAAGATGGAGAAATTGATCAAATAATGCAGCCAATAGAGGATACATATACAAGTGAAAATGATGATGATATGAGTGGTCAATCATACATATGGGATGAGGACTACAATGATGAAAATGTTCTTGAAGATACACTTCATAAGGAATATGTTGGTGACAAAGCAAGCAAAAATGCGCAAATTGAGCCCTCATTCTTAGACCAACACCATGATGGCACAATTGATGATAAGAAAAAATTCATGGGGGAAAGCTTGCATGAGGAGGATGAAGATATAGAAGATATCTCTTGCATAACAGATTGTGACAATGTGTGTTATAAGGGATCCATTGAATACTCAAATTGTGAAGATGAAATGGTGGATGTTGATCTACAATAGGATGATTGTTGCAGTTCATATGGAGATCAAGAAGTTGGAGAAATAGCAAGAGATCTGGTTGAAACATGTTCACTCAGCAATGAGCAAGTTTCAGATTTGTTAACTCTTGAATACCAGAAGTGTGCACTTAAAGACGAGTCCAAAGTTTTGGCTCCAACCTACATTTTTTTTGATAGTGAAAGTAATTATTCATGTGACCCCATGTGCATCTCTCAAATTGATGAGGAAATATCCGAAGCTGATCATGAATCTATTTGTGTCCAAAAGGAGGTATGTGATTTAAATAATTTTTGCCTGCAAAAGGAAGATATTGGTTTACATATAATTGATGATGAGTGCCCAACATTTGTTGATTCAAGTATGTATGAGGATGACTGTATGAATCAAAAGTGTGTGTTAGTGCCAATTGGTGATAGGAAAGAAATGGAAAGTGATGTGATTGTTTCAAAAAATATTGATGAGATAGAATTTCTTGGTTGCCATGAGGAATATTCAGATTTTCAGGGCCAAGTGTAGTTGCGGGAACATTCAATAACATATGACAGTGAGCATGCCTATGAATGTTTTGTTGAATGTGGATACACTTTGTATGCTGAGGGTGGGGTGATCCCACAAAGCTGGTTTACAATTTTTGAGAGGAACTGATTTTTGCTGAAATCACATATTTTTAGAAAATATAATGATTTAAGCCTTTAAAAGTTCTATTTTAAGGATTCCAATTGAAGAGGGTTTGATCAAACCACCTTAGATCAAACCCCCTTGGATAGAACCTCACTAGTTTTAAATCATACCTATAAATAAGTCTCCTTTACACCTATCAAAATGCTGATAAAAAATCACTTTTGATTTACCTTTTGGGGGATCAAATGAATTAATTTAAAATTTATTTCAAATGATTATGGTAGTCCTTGAAATGAGCTATCACATGAATATAATTTTAATATTTTTTGGTTTTATTATGTATTTGTTTTTTTTAGTTTTATTAAACATAGGTTTTTCACCAAAAATCAAGCTCTCTATTTTGCACATGTGGAAAAATGGAAAATTATCAAAATAAAATTTTAAAAAATAGTTTTTGTGCTGGGTATTGACATCCTTGATCCATTAAAAACAAAAAATTTGAATTTTGATACATACAAAAAATGTTATGTTGTATACAGTTCACCTATGTCTCAATTGCAATTGGTTTGACTTCAAAACACTATTAAGGAAAAAATATTCAATAAAAAACCATGAAACCAAATGAAAGTGCTAGATATCATAGTTACAAATCTAAATTTGAAAAAATTAGAATTTTATCCTTCATACAAAAAATGTTATGTTGTATACAGTGAGTGTCACTTTTTAAAAATGTTATTTTTTGAAAAAAACTAGTTTTCGTGGGAGATGGAAAAAGAAGTGCAATATTATTCCAAAAATTTTGAAAAAAATATTTTTAGAATTTACAGACAAAATATGATGAAACTCTAGTTTGTATCATCTTCAAATTCCTTGTGGTTTAGCTGCTATAGGTGTCCGAATGTGAAGATTTAGTTAAAAATAATAATTTCAGTGTCCAATTTGGCCAAAAATTGTAAACCACTATTGTGGGATCACCCAGTGATGAATATTTTCCATGTGATAATGAGAATGACGAAATGCAGAGTGGTGAAAGGAATATGAATCGGGCTGAATACAATGATTTTTTGAAGGCTTTTAATGACAATGCATGTTGCAGGATAGGTGGAATGGACAATTTCAAGAAAGGTCTATGACAGAGGAAAATGTAGGTTTTTCTTTTGGGTGGCCTGGAGCCATCCTTTATGGTTTAAATTTTGAAACCATAGCAGGTACAGAGGATTAAGGATTGCTAGTGCATGGACAATTCTTAGTAACCCTCTTTAAGCATTATTTTCCATGCACAATAATTTTTGAGGATCTGAGTTTGCCAGTACATGGACATTCTCAGAGGTTCCCTTGTTGAAAAATATATTTTCCATGTATAGTAGTTTAGGATCCTTTTCATTCCCTTCATCTGTCATTGCCTTCATTTTTCATGGCTTAGATTGGTTTGCTCTACCAAAGATATTCTGGATTCTTGTAGTGGTTTGAAAACCACTCATCCCCAACAGGAGCTACTATTAGAACCCTAATTTTCACTCAAAAACCCTAAGGTTTTCCATCTAGACCTATCATTTTCCTATCTTTCTCCTAAAAAAATCACTTCACCGCATTTCGTAAAGCTAAGAAAACCCTTCACCATTTCCATATTAATCATTTTCTATAAGCCAATTCTTTTTACCGCTATATCGCGACCCCTTTCAAAGTGGTATGCGGTATGGCGGTGACAGTAAACAGACAATCATTGGTGGCAGTTAGCGGGCATGTATAAAGCACTTACTGCGCTACCACACACAGTCTAAATATAGACCATAGTAGTGTGGTGGGTGGTAAGTTACTAGCCAGGTAGCAGTTAAGAGACTCCACCACGGTACCGTAGGGGGTCATCTCACAAACTGCGATAGCATGATGGCCGGCTAGTGAGCAACAGATGGTGAACGTAGCGGTCAGGAACAATTTTATAGTAGTACCGCATGCGGTCAAACCACAGACCGCAGTGGCCACAGTGAGCTGGTAGCAGTGAGTGAAACGGTCAACGGTGGCACGGTAATAGTTAGTGATTAAGCGATGAACGAAGAATGGTGGTGAGACAACCATCGCAGTCAATGTGAGTTGTTACCGCTCAACCATAGGGGATTCTAATGGGAACCACAGTAGATGGTGAGGATAACAATTGACAAGGCAAACAGTCAATGAAGTAGCCGATGGTCATGCGGTGAATGAAGACAGTGTAGCAGGAGATGCTTAACGTGCTACTGTTGGTGGTCATCTCACAGACTACAGTAATGCGGTAAACAAAGAAGATAACCGCCAAGGATAGGTACCGCAATACCACGGGTGGAAAAGTCCAAGCCTGCGGTAGAGCGGTAAATATATTAAAGGCCACGGGAAATAAAAGGTAAAGGCAATGTATTAAGTGAAAAATCTAAGAAAGAACTATAATATAAAATATTTAATTTTCCGATAAGGCAATCCAATTAAATATTTTAATCTTTGTTTAAAGAATTCAAATGGCTATGATTGCAAAATGAAGGGTCACAACCCTTGGACTGTAATGTATAAATACTTTGAGAAAGGTAGATAGAAAAGGAGGCAGTAGTTACACTGTAGGAGGGAGATTTTTCCCGAGAAGGGACTGGGATGGAAATAATGTACATAATTTTCTTGAAGCAGAAACAATGAAGACTGATGTTTTAAAATGGTGAATTTATCTTTGGTGTTCAGTTGTTGTGTTGCATCAATTTATACTCTCTATTTTTGTTGTCTCCAACTTGAGGTCTTTTAATTATTTAAATCAGCATATCAAGCATATTCCCTGATTTATCAAAATATATTCCATTTTGTGTGATTTGATTAATTGGTGTCTGCAAGTCAAAATTAAATTCTTTTAATAAATCACAGTGGTTTTAAGATTTCTTTTAGATAGTTAAAGAAGAACCTAATAGAGAAACATTCCAGCATTGTTTATGCAAGTGATAAACTTAGTAAATTTTTATGCCAGCCATAGAATTTTCAAAGTGCCTAACAACTAGAGTTAAGCCAATAAGAGGAAACACATATCATTTTTGACTCCATTGCCCATGTGGATAGAAGGCACTGATCTGCCACAACTCAAAGATACAAATTCATATCAAATAATTTATTCAAAAACCTCTCATTTGTGCAGTAGGAGTAGGAGTAATTGTAGTAACTTTATCTGTCCACTTTCCTTTGCCATTGTGGATAGATTGATCAACTAAGAAACACATCTTAAATATGCAACATACACATAGGTGCACCCGCCTAGGTTTTGCAGAGCCTGAAGAGTAGAAGGTACAATTACATCAATTGGCCAAAAGCGTTGTGAGAGTTTGGCAACCTTTCGTGTTTCAAACTTGCGTTTTTGAGACCCAATAGTAGGTAGAGATGGAGATATATAAATAGAAAAAGGGAGAGATAGAGAGATATATATAGTGGGAAAGATAGAGGGGAAAGAGAGAAAGAGATGTAAGGATAGGTAAGGAGATAGAGATAGGGAGAGAGATGGAGAGGAAGATATAGATGAACATGGAGATGGAAATGGAGAGAGAGGGGGGGAAAGAGAGAGGGAGATATGGAGGTATAGAAAGATAGAGATATGAAGTTATATAGAGAGAGGTGGAGAGAGGGAGATATATACAGAGAGAGGTAGGGAGAGGTACATATGGGAAGAGAAAGAGAGAGATCTCTTTATATCTCTATCTCCCTCTTTATATTTATATTTTTTATTATCTATCAATCTATCTCTTCCTCTCTCTCCCCTATTTCTCTTTATATTTGTAGATTCCCTTCTCTCTTCATCTATCTATCTTTCTCTCATTTCTTCTCTTTGTCTGTTTCCCTCTCCATATATTTCTCCCCTTACTAGTTTTTGCAATCCTTATTTATCTCCCCCTCTCTCTTCCCATTACCCTCTTCATCTCTTGATCTCTCTACCTTTATGTATACCTTCGTCTCCTATTTCTCTATCTTTCTATCTATTTATCTCTCTTTATATGGCTATACTCTCTCTCTCTCTCTCTATATATATATATATGGCTATACTCTCTCTATATATATATATTTATTCTCTTATATCTATCTATACCTCTCTTTTTGTCTCTTGTATATCTTTGTCTTCCTCTCTCTTTTTCTCTTTTTCTCTCTTTATTTTCTCTTTCCCTCTCTATCTATTTTCCTCCTAAGTGTGCAATGGGTATATTGAAGAGGTTTGACATGCTACCCTTGGCTTGAAATGGCTAATCAAAAGATACCTTCTCTCTCACACTCTATATATTTAAATTTATTTTATTATATAAATTATAGAAAAAACCAAAACGAAATTATTCTAAATTAATTAAAGTTTTAATAAGAGTAAATTATTATAAATTAAATTAATTCTAATAATTTTTAATAATTTTTCTATAATTTCATAAAAATACATAAATAATAAAAATAAATTTCAAACTTCAATCTAAATAAAAACTAAAATAACATAATCTAAATGAAAAGTTAAGATATATCAAAATCCAAATATAAGTTAATATACTAATTTAAAAAAATTAATAACAAATAATAAAATTATTAGGTTAATAAATGATTAAATAAAAAAAGTAAAACTATTTTTTAAATTTATTAGAATAAATATATTAATTAAATATGTACCTAAAAAATATAATGAATATATTAAAAACAATGTTAATACAAGCTCAATATTAAAAATAAAAAATATTATAAACTCTTTAAAATTTAAAATTTAAATTGTATTTAAATAAAATATTAAAAATAAAAATAAGCTATACTAAAATTATTAAAATTAAAATTCTAATTTTTATATTAAAAATATCAAAACACACCAAACTTAAAAAGTGAAAAATAAAATATAATCTATTCAAAAAAATTAAAAGTCAATTTATAATTTATAAATTTGTTATTATTTATATTATTATTTAAAAAATATATATTTTTAAAACTTATTATTATTCATCTAAAATTCTAAATTTAATTTTTTCCTACTATTAACTTTCCTAATGTAATAGTTGTACAACTTCAACTATATGATAAAAAGCTTATAAATTAACTATAATTTATTACTTACCTCTTTAAAATAAATGATAAAATCATCTTTAAAACTATCCACAAATCTATTTTTTAATATTTTGAACTCTTATATAAAAAAATTTCAAGTTTGAAAAATTTCTTTTAATTAAAAAAAACAAAAAACAAAAAAGCAAACAATACTCTCACTTCTATTTTCAAAACTATTTAACCTAACTCCTCATTTAAACCAAAATAAAAAAAAAAGTAAAAACAAACTAAATCCATAAAAACAGGAAAATAAAAAACAAAAATCAAAAGCAAGGACAATTTTCTCTAATTATTAGAGGTCCTTCTCTATATATAACACAATACTCCACACTCTCATATGTATTACTAGTTTAATTAATTCATTTTGAGTGAGAAATTCAAAGAAAGATGGCAAATAAGAGAGTTACTATTGTCTTCATGGTGGCTGTTTTGTTACTGTTAAGCACTACATCAACAGCCATTACAAGTCAGTATATATATAAAAGTTAGTATACTACTTTTTTTTTGTTTATGTTAATTTTTTAATGTGTGTGGAATGTTGATTGCAGGTCCTCCAGACAATTGTTTAGCTGATCCTGTGAGCATATGTAGTGACTGCGCAGCTGAGATAAAAGCGCATTATAATAAAGAGTATTATAAATGTCTTAATGCTGCAAAAGGTGGATTCATCTGTTGTGAATGTAATGAGTGTTAACAGAGATATATTAATGGCAGAGAAATAATTTCTCTTAGAGAGTTAATAAAATTGTGGAGGTTGTTACCAAGTTCTCTTTGCTGTAATCCAGGATTTATTCAATAATATTAATTTTTTATTTGAATAACTTTTGCTTGGAAAAGTTCTCGGTGTTTTGGCCTTTTAGTATTTGTAGAAATTTAATATTATAAATGATTTATATATCAAAAAGAATTTGATGACAGGTTTTTTGAGTTCAGTAAGTGAATAAATAGTTAGTTAATATGGTTTTTTAAAATTTTATTGTATTTTATTTAAGTATAATGGATTACAGAATATCAGTAATGGTTAAGATCAGAAAAATATAAGTTAATTGATTTTATTAATAATGTTATATTCTAATTAGATTTAATTATTAATTTGTATTTTATTATGTTGTGTCTAACATGTGATTAATTTATTAGAGTAGTTCAATTTTAAATTTAGATAAAATGTATACAATAATAAGTGATTTAAATAAATTGTGACAGTCATTGTCTAAAATTTAAAGTTAAAAGTATGATTGAGATTTAGAAATATAATCATTAGATCAAAAATCGTCAACTAAGATTAAATTTTGCATATTCTAAATATATATTTTAGATATGAATCATTTATTTAATTTATTTCCTACATTACAAATTTGAAATTACTTAAATTCATCTACATTTCATGCTTGGTAGATTTATGAGTATCTTTTGGATATATTTAGATAGATGGGTACAAATATTTATGTCTTTTTAATTCTTATCTTAAAAGTTTGAGAAAATTAAAGCTATAAATCTTCAATATTGGTGACTTGTATGATATAATTATATTTAATTATTAATTTGTATTCTATTATCTATTTTCTAACAGTGATTAATCTATTAGACTCATTCAATTTTAAATTTAAATCAAATGGAAGTAATTATGAAAAATATATGAAAATTGTGATTTAAGTGTTCCAATTTTAAAGCTGAAAGTATGAATTATTAAAAATTCTCAATTTAAACTTAGAATTTGTATAGACTAAATAAGAGTCCTATTTATAAATCATTTAATTTTATTTTTTCTGATATTACAAATTTATAATTGAAATATTTTTTAAATACTTTTAGATATTTAAATAATTAACTTCTTATTAATTCTATATTAAGCTGGGCTGTAATCGTGTGGTTTCATAATTCCCATATCTTTTATGTTTACACCCTATTCCTAAAGTTTATACATTGTCTAAATTAAAATATAATTATTATTATATTATATATAAACCATAAAAATTGAGTAGTTTTCTTATAGATTGTATATATTTCGTAAATATTTTCTATGTGATCAATGATGCTGGTGTGACACCTCCTCCAATATCATGGAGATGGAGAGATTGGATATTGTGATCTCTTGCTTGCAATAGGTTTCTTTAGCCAATAGATCCAAGGCCCAACCCATTGTTATATTATATTTAATAATACTTTAAAATATTATATAATTATATATCTAATAATATTATATTCACAATCAAGGAGGGGTAATTTTTTTATTAAAATAGGAAAGAGTTACAAAGCAAGGGCATTAAATAGCCCTATTAAGCTCCACCAAATGATCCAACTGTTGAGACAAATCTGGGGGTAGTTGACCCCGATCCACCAAATTCCAATCATGAATATGATCAGAAGCTCATTTAGCCAAGAAATCAACAACACCATTCCATTCTCTAGGAATATGAGTGAAAGTAATATACTCTGAAGAAGACAGAGAGTGAGAATTTGTTCAACAACCAAAGCCAACTACCAGCTCACATCATCTAAATGTTGCCTATTCCACAAGTTCACCACAACCTGAGAGTCAGACTCACATATGATCCTTCGCCATCCTAATTGACTGGCCCGCTTCACAACCAATAAAATGGTATGAGCCTCCATTAAATTATTAGTATGGAGACCCTTATAAACAAAGAAGATAAACTGAACTTGTCCAGAGCTATCTCGACCAACACCCCCAATTCCAGCATGACCTAGATTCCCACGAGAAGAGCCATCTGAGTTTATTTTTTGGACTCCTTGAGGAGGAGGGGACCATCTTCCCTCCATATTCACCTTTGGGGTAGGATGACTATATTTGTTGCACATGAGCTGCCTTTGCGGAGGAGGAAGATGAAGACGATTTCACCAACCAACAACATGAGGGTCCATCGACATAATCAACAACAATAATCATCATATGCAATATTAACTAGCATGGATATGTTAAATACATCTAAAATACATCAAGAGATATTAGTTTCAAGGTGTCTATTTAATTTTTTTATTGAAAATAGATATGGCTCCCCAAGATAGATATCTCTTCACGTGTTTTAAATAATTGTGTTTAGGATATCTATACTAGTAGCATCTATAGTGTGGTATGTAAAATATTAATTTACTATATTTTTCTTGTGTTTTTATAAATTATTTTTATCCTTTGTAAATAATTAATGAGATATTTCATATTAATCTCATCTATTAATTATTTTTTTGAAGCATTTCATATTTTTCAAATGCACAATCAACATATTAAAAGATAATGAATGAGACATTTCATATTAAACCAAAAATATCTAATAATGTATACATTAAAGAAAATTATCGTGTTGCAAATATTTGATTCTTTAGATTCATCAACTATCCTTTTGGTGAGTTTTTTTCTTGTTTTCATTTTTTTTGTAACAATCATATGAAAATGGTGGTGAGATTTTGAGTCCATCCAAAGGTTTAACACATGATATAACAAAATGTCTTAAGCCTGATCTTTCTCTTTGTCCTATATCAATTGTTGGGCCTTGGAAAGAGTCAATCCTTGTGATTTTTGGATTGTTAATGCCCAAGCTAATCATAATGGCAATTGATGTAGGCACCCCCTTTGCATTGGTGAAATTGGAATTAAATTTGAAGATTCATATTCAAATGGAATTCCATAGTAATTATCAAATTCAACCATAATAGATGTTAGTGGATTTAATGGGGCACTTCTAGGTTTGTATATGATATTTAAAATGTATCCTAAAACTTCATTATAAGACCTAATTTTATCCACATATTAGAGGTTAACATGATCCTTGTATCCTTACCAATTAATAATTCAACATCCAATTCATCATTTTGACCTCCTACTAGATTAGTAGTACCTTCTTTAGTTGTAATGCTATGAACTATTGATCTTCTTAATTAATATATTTTTTTTATTGTTTTGATTAAAAAAGTAGGGAAACAACCTCGATCTCGAAAGGCATAGAAACAAAACAACATAAAGAAACAAAGGCTAGATTGGCCCTAAACAATTGCATAAACTGGATCAAATGCCAAGATGAACACCTAGAGCCAAAAGGAGGCACTCAAACCAAGAGAAAAACACCTAAAACATATTATCAAGAGAGGAATATAGGCCATATAGACAAACGTAGGCACATAAACCTAAGAACAGCATAAAGAAAGCAATAAAGGAAAGAACAAACAACAACAACATTAATCATTCCATAGAACCTTTAATAAGGTTCCAATTCTCCATCAGAGCATTGAGCGATTCCATCCATCCCTAAGCTTCTTGTTTCTACCTTCAGCTAAATCTTGTTCTTTTTAGATATTAATTTATTTCTTTGTCTACTTTTTTATCGTAGACTTATTGGAAAAATTTCCCATTACTACTTTTTGAATTATAGCATTAGTAATAGAGATAATGCTTTGAAGGAAAATTTCCATTAGTATTATCTCCATAAATTTATCATAGTCAATATTGGACTCTAAATTAGAGAAATTGACACAAAGGTCATTAATGTACACTTTGAGCTCATCAATAGTTGCCTTGTTAGCCTCAATCTCAATCCCAATTCCTAATATATCCTATTGACTAGTCTTAGTGCCATGCTCTTACTAAATATTTTCTTCTTCAATGTTATCCTCCTAACTATTATTATTGTCATAGTATTTCATGTAGTCATTTTCACCCTAATCCTCATCTTCTTGAGTATTATTCTCCATAATCTCCTTGGTAATGTGAGGAATAAACTCTTCATCAGTAAACTCCTCTATGTCCTCAAAAACAAGTTATTTTCATGTTTTCTCATTTCCTTTACCCTTAGGAGTAGCCTTTTCCAAACATGAAAACCGTTAACCACTAGTATGAATAAAACCAGAGTACCCAACAATATCCCCTTCATTATGATCCAAGTCCATAACATCAGCAATGTCAATAGTTTCCCCCTTAACACCATAACCCTTGTAAAAAAATTAATTTGTATGAAACCAAGGAGGAGAGAGGAGGAATTTGTTTTCTCTAGAGTAATTTTTAATAGATCCTCCTTTAAGGATTGGGAAGTTGCAACATCAATTTTTAAAGAACCCTTTTCAATTTTAACAATTTTCTACCCAAGAGATGGTTTCTTAGAGGGTGAATGAGGTTTACACTCAATAATTTTTATCTTGACCAAGTTATCCATAGGATAAGGGTTGTGTTGGGGAATCTAGAGGAGAGAAAAAACTTATACAAAGCCATAATAAGACCATGATGCAGGGAAGGAGAAGTCCCATTTTATATATAGTTTTAGAGCAAGGTGAGTAGGAAGAAGGGAATATTAATCTTCTCCTTATGATGAATGTGGTTTTAAAAAAGGAATTGGTACCCTACATAGTCCTAAATCTACCTTTTAAAGTGAAATACTTCACATGCAAAATTACTAGACCATAGGGAACTAGTATATTTTCCCTATTAAAGACATTTTAAAAATACTCTAGTTTCTCACCTTCTTTAAAGAACTTATCAATAAACCTTTGATACTCGCCATTTTTATTCTTAGCAATCTTGATTCCTTCACACTTAAACCTCATCGCATCCATAATTAGTTGTGGGGTAACCAAAAAAATGTAAACTCCCAATAGAAACCTCTCCATCTTCCAAGAGTTGCAGAACTTGGAGGTGAGTGTATCATTATAGCCTTTCATTTCATAGAATAATGGCCTTAATCCAACCTTGTCAAATATTTTCTGAAGCTCCACATTTTGTTGCAAAAAAAGATAATAAATTAGTTTAGAATTCTTTCTTGGCCCACCAATTAAGCTCTAGTCGATCTTACTAAAAAGACCATTCGTCATCTCCAAAAAACTAGTCACGAAAGAAAAGAGAGAATAGGGCTTCAAACTATAATTGTAGTACCCATAAATATGAGATATATAGTATTTTAATTTAGAAACTCCACAAACTAGACTATGACTCAAACAAGTAATTATACTGACTGATGATACTTTTATTTATCTCAACTGTAGTACCCAAAAGTACTAAACATATTGTTAAATCTATCCTTTTGGATCTTTCTCAGAGAATAATATCTTGATATAGAGTTGGCACTCATGTAGAGAAATAAATTAACACACACATGACATAAGACAAAGCTCTTTATATAATTATAAGGATTTTTTATTAGAACTAATAGCCCTTTGCAAGTCATAATCAATAAAAATTAAAAGGATAATTAGGTCCTTATAATAGAAAACACAACTTGTAGAACTGGTACTAATTTGATAGTACACAATTCCCATCTATCTTCTAGTTATCAATCTTCTATCCAACATTATCGTGGAAAAAATTATAGAATTTTTTAGCTCCAACTCTTTTATTTGAAATTATCTCCTCCATTTTTTACAGAAGATGAGAATGATCCCAATAAGCCCATTGAGGACATAAAATACATTCATTATAGTATGCATCCTCAATCATGTTACCTTCTTTATAGGTATGCATAATACTCTACTAAAGGAAGTTGGGCTTATCATACTTTTTCATTCATCCATCATGTCTCTTATCACCCAAGGAGCGTTGATTTCCCCTTTGAGAATGTTTATTATTAACTCAGAATCACCTTCAATCATAATGTGATTAAAACCCAACTCTTTGGCCCTCTTTATTCCCAACCATGCAACAATGGCTTCCATAATATTGTTAGTGCAAATTCTTAAGTTTTTAGCAAAGCCTTCAATTAAGTGGTCATTTTTGTCTCTGATAACTCCACCAACACTAGCCATCCCTGGATTCCCTTTTGAGCACCCATCAAAATTTAGTTGTATCCATACCTTGAATCAGTAGGGGACCTAATAATGAATTGATAATTAATTAACTATTGGGAGATGTCCTAACTACTCCAATAATTATTCTTGCCACCAAGGTTCAAAACCCTATTCAGGTGTAATTATTAAGTGTTTATGTTGGGGATGAGGTCCCTCATTTGTGACCTCGTCGTTTCATAGCTCTGATTCAAAAGTATTTACCCTTCAAAAAAATAAGTAGACACTTCATTTGAAAATACAAAAAAAATGAATATTTAAAAATAATTCAAGGTGTGTTTAGTTTAACGTGAAAAAATCAACTTCTAATAACAAAAAAATACAATACTTTTGAATAAAGATTGATAATATATACTACCAGTATACATTCATTGTTTTGATTATATGGGAAAAACAAGTTTTGAAGGAACCCGAAACCCTTTACAATTTTTGGCACAAAATGTTGCTCAAAAGATACAACACTAGACTACTAACAGAATCCAAACACCTAAAAACTGTAAAAGATACAAGCAGTTGCTCCAAAGATAAACAAAGAAGACTAGTAGCCAAACAACCTCAAGCAATAGTCAGAAAAGTAGAGCTAAACCACACGTGCAAAGTTCTGACCATCACGGACAAATTTAACAAGGGACTAAGAGGAATGATTATTCTTAGGGAGACCCCTCTTCATTCTTTGTACAACCATCCAAGAAATAATATCCTCCGAAGTAAAAGAGAAAGGGGAATTTAGAGGACAAGCCACCAAAGGAAAAAGAGGAAAATAACTAGGAGTGGCACTCCCACAACTAACATCAAAAATAGGAGCTACAAATAAACAAGCAATCCCATTAAAAAATCAAAATCATAAATAATAACAACAACAACCCCACTAGCCACAACAACAACTATGGACAAACCAACCACATTAGTAGCAATTGTAGAAGAACCAACAGCTACAACAGAACCACCAATACCACCAACAACAATTGAAGGAGACCCAAGAGCAGCAGTTCAACAACATCAGATGTCAACTGAGAACCATCAACAAAAGAAGCCACGACATTAGGGGCCAAGCCATCATCCCCAGAATCGTCACAAGATTCACCCATAGTAAGATGCTCACGAAGAGCATCTTTCCACCAAGTAGCATGGCTCTAACAAGATTTGTGACAGTTAGCAGCCAAATGACTTGTAGAAAAACATTTACTACAATGGAAAGGAAGACCCTCATAATTAAGAATCTCAGACCATGGTCTAGTCCCCACCATCAAAACAACCTCCCTAGGTAAATATTTTGAGGTATCAATATCCACAAGAATGCGGACGAAAGTAGGATGATCGTAGATAAGAGAAGATGAATCATCCATAATAAACCTACCAATAGTATTTCAAATACACTCAAAGTAAGGAGTCCAAAATTGAAGAGGTAGGTTAGGAATTCTAACCCAGGTAGGAACAACACTAATAGATTCAAAAACAGGGTTGAAAGAAGAGAACCAAGAACGAAGAGAAAGTGAGTGACTTCCCCATAGCCAAACACCCTCTTCCAACACCCGAGCCCTATCCTTCTCATATTGAAAAGCATCCACAAATAAAACCCTACCTAAAGGATAGAGTTCAATCCTATCCTCAACAATATTCCTCCAAGACTCCAAAACCCATTTGTGCGGATTTGGGAGAGAAGGCCATAAACCATTAAATATAAAAATAAGAGTAGTTTGAGAGAGATAATCTTCTTTATCTAGAACCTCCTACACACAAATAATAGTAGGGTCAAAAGAAGAGCACCGTAAGGGTTTAGCCTTAAAAGAGGGAAGAGAAGAAGAAGGAATTTTACCACTAGAACCAACCACCTTAGCAAAGGACTGAGAAGCAGGGCACGAAAGAGAGACATCCACGTGCAATGACCTAGACCTGAAAGGAGGAAAATCAGAAGCAACAAATCCATCTAGAACAGGTCGTGAAGCATTAGGAGACACCAGTGACAACCCAACAACATGCAATGAATCATCTGTAGACACCCGCAAGCCAACAACACACAACCCAACAATGAAAAAATCTGACCCAACAAAAGCTGAAAACACACCAAAAGCCGACGACACACCAGAAGCCAACGACGCACCAAAAGCCAACAACACACCATCTGCAGAAAGCAAGAGGGTTTCAATAGTGAGCGAGATAGTCATTCCAGCAAAGAGCGGGAGAGCCATTTCAAAAAACATAGCAAAGAACATGTACATGTTCATTTTTAAAGTATATTATAGCAACAAATATTCTACTTAAATCAATATATATGGGTAAAAGCACAAAGTTGTGTCACTTTATAAAGGAAACTGTCAATGTTGATCCAACTTTTAAAATTGAATCACTAAAATGTGGCATATATGTTTTGAATTTTGAAATGATATAAACTAGTTAAATATGTATTTTTTAGTATATTTTATGTTTGT
This sequence comes from Sequoiadendron giganteum, assembly GCA_007115665.2. Classification (NCBI taxonomy): domain Eukaryota; kingdom Viridiplantae; phylum Streptophyta; class Pinopsida; order Cupressales; family Cupressaceae; genus Sequoiadendron; species Sequoiadendron giganteum. The sequence continues at coordinate 555,335,115 of CM021100.1, read as the reverse complement.
ATTTTTTCAAAAAAATTAAAAAATTATTTTAAACTAGTTTTTAATAAATTAACACTATAATTTAGGTGCTCATAAAATGCTGAAAAATGAAGTTGCATGGGACGTCAAACTTTTTATAGTAAAGTTTTTCTTTTTCTTTCAAATTTTATGTGTGTATGTATAACTTGAAACTTTAGTGCATGGATATATTTTTTTCCAATTTTGATAAATATATATTTTCAAATACGTATTAAAACGTGTGAATCAAAAAATAGTTTTTTCTATCAGACGTCAACTTTCATATTAAATATTTATCTAAAATGGAAAAAAATAAACCATCTTGAAATAGATTATTTTATCTAGTGCATCATATTTTTTTCATTTTTTTAAAATAAGTTTTTTCGTATTTTTCCTTGGCATGGTAATCAATCTAAAATTTTGTGTTGATAACCTACTTTTAGTAAAAATAAAAAATAAAATATAAATAATAATTAAACTATTAAAATAAATATATATTTGAAAACTACGCTTATGGATTTATGAAAGGGTATTTTTATATTTTTAAAAAAAATTATTTACATTAGTAGGAGTTATTGAAATTTCAACTTTTTCAAATAATTTGTTTTTTTTGTAAATTGGAGTTAAATGGTGCTCTATATATTTTTAGCCAACAATTTTAGTTGAAAAATTTATGGAAGTATCTAACTTGGCTAGAATGAATCTTACTAGATCATATGTTTGACCAAAATTGATTTTTAGTTAGAAATACTTAAATTCAGTTGTGTTGATTAGCTAGTTGAAAGTGTGACACAACTTTGTGCTTTTACCCATATATCTTAACTAGCACTTGCACCCAAATAAGGTGCAATACTTATGCCAATAGGTTGAGCCCGTATTATTTACGGTCATGAAAAGCAGTGGACGGTGTGAAGAAAGCATTGATCTATCTCACCTATCCCTCTCTACCTCTCCCTCCCTCCCTTCCTCGTTCTCTCTCCCTCTTTCTCTCCTTACCTCTCTATTTCTCTCTATATCACATATCCCTCTCTACCTATCCGTCCCTCCATCCCACCTATTTCTCTCTCACTCTCTCCTTCCCTATCTACTTCTCTCCCTCTCTCACTTATTCATCTCTACCTCTCTCTCCTGCCCCCTCTAATTATCTATAACTCCCCTATCCCTCTCTACCTCTCCCTCCCTCCCTCCCTCCCTCTCTCTCACTCTCTCTTTTGTTCTCTACTTCTTTCTATCCCACCTCTCTCTCCCTCCCTATCTCTATCTCACTTATCACTCTCTACCTCCCTCCATCCCTTTACCCTCTCTCTCTCTCTCTCTCTATCTCTCTCTCTCTCTCTACTCTATTTACCCTCCTCTCTCTTTCTCTATCTCACCTATCCCTCTCTACCTCTCCCTCCCTCCTCCCCCCTTCTCTCCCCCTCTTACTCTCCCCTTGCCTTTCTATTTCTCTCTATATCACATATCCCTCTTTACCTGTCCCTCCCTCCATCCCACCTATTTCTCTCTCACTCTCGACTTCCCTCTCTAATTCCCCCTCTCTCACTTATTCCTCTCTACCTCTCTCTCGTTCCCCCTCTAATTCTCATATCTCCCCTATCCCTCTCTACCTCTCCCTCCCTCCCTCTCTCTCACTCTCTTTGGCTCTCTCTTTCCTTCTCTACTTCTTTCTATCCCACCTCTCTCTCTCTCTCTCTCTCTCTCTCTCTCTCTCTCTCTACTTCTTTACCCTCCTCTCCAATCCATTCCAAAAACAACACTTCCTATACAGCTTTAGTTTTTATCAAAAAAATATTATTAAAAATTATCCCTCTCTATTTGTTTATTGTTTGAATTTTATAACACAAAACAAATTTTAATTTTATTAAAAATTTATTATATTATTTTATTTAAAGAGTTTTTATTTTATTTTTTTTATTATATAAATTATTATTTTTCTAATTTATTACATAAATTATTATTATATAAATTATTATATAAATAAATTATTTCATAAATAAATTATTTAAAAATAAATTATTTTATAAATAATTTATTTATAAATAAATTATTATTACATAAATTATTTTATTTATTATATAAACTACTATTTTTTTATTTATTACATAAAATATTATTTATTTTATTTATTATATAAATTATTAGCCAATAGGCTATTCTGGGTGGGAAACTCACTGGTTTTGTATGATGTCTGATGCTGAAAATGTTGCATTCCAGAGATGGCAGCCATCGTTTGCACTTTCCTGTACATGAAGTTGTAGCTAGCATCAGTAGGTATGGTTCAAGGCCGCCCACGCCATTTTAGACCATTCTCAGGAGTCCTCGTGCATAGTTTGTCATTGAATAAGGCACCAAACATTCACGATAGGTAAAAAATTCAGCCAACCTTGTAATGGCTTCTACCTTCATTGTTCTCCACATTCTACTTGTTGCTTTCCTCATTTTTTGCTCAGGCTATTAGCGCTTAATGGTCAAATTTTGCGCACATTATTTTGTTGTGGTCTTTTTGTACTGTTGTGCATGATTACGAACAGATGTTGTAGTTGTGTGATACATTATCTCTGCCTTCAGCTTGTTAGCAGAAATGAAAGTCAGGTAAGATAATTTTTGTTATTCTCAGCTTTTAGTTGGAAGCCATTTCTGCTTCTGAAATTGTTCACCAATTGTCGGGATGTGGCTATCTTGTCGAGCAATAAACTGTACCCAACTGAGCTCCAAAATGTGCTTGTGTTCTAGCTTCTTGTTGTGAGATTATCTGTTGATTTTGTGGATGTGAGTGTGCTTCTACAAGGAAATGAATTCAACCCAATTGGACTTTTTGAACTCATTGAATGGTGAGCTGATTGTGAGAGCCAGTCCAATGCATACACACCATTTGTGCTTGCACAAAATATGTTAGAAATGTCATAGACGGGGCAGAGACTTGGAGCATAGGCAGCCTCGAGATTTGGGGTTGCATCATGCTGGGGCCCGGCCCACCCACATCGCACACTGGCCCTGAAAGTTCTGGCTAGGCTTGAACCAGCGGCGCAGTGCATATTCCCCATCCAACAGCCCATCCTATACCCGGACCGACCTGTGCTCCCACCATTGGCTTTTCTTGCGATTCGTCAGGCAGAGGAGGCCCCTCAACGGTCATGGAAACGGCCTCCTCGCCGCCCAAAAGAATGAGGCCTAGTGTTTGTCTCTCCTCCCTTTCTTCCTTTTCCTCTGCACCTTCCTTGGGCGGGAGCTTCCTAAACTCCTCGCAGTCACCGAGGATGAGATTCATGTGGCAGTCGAAGGCCATGAATTTACCCATCAGTTGACTGTCATCTTGGATCGTCACCTGCATTCAATAATTTATGAACTGAAGCATTTCAAACTTCTAGACATCGACATTCTGGCTCTGCTGTGAAAATTTCCAGCGAATGGAAATGCAATCCCTATGTCCAAAACTTGATATGCCTTAAACCCTTCCTGAACATATTTATAAGTGCTATCTTTTTTTCTTTGACCATTAGGGTTGAAATATCTGACCCATCAGTTATGGTACATTATAGTCTCTAAAGAAAGTGGTAGAACAGAGACCGCATGTTCTTGAAGTAAGCCAAAGCCTTTCCATCAGACTAATAAGTTTGTACTTCTCCTTTACCCAAATACTACGAAGAGGCGAGGATTAACTCGCCTTCGGTTATTCTCCACTCAAAAGCTATCCTCTACAATGACAATTTAACATGTTACATTGGAACATCATAAATTTTTTCCTCCCTATTTAAATTTATATATATATATTTTACTACTCTACATATTCATTAAGCTGTGGTGCATGAGGGTAGGATCTTGCCAACAGAGATAGTCATGTTCGTTTTGTTATCTATATATAGGTTGGTGTAGATTAGTTGGTTAGGTTTTGGAAGAAATTTTCCTCTATATAAATGCAGTCATGTTTGTATTAATTAGTAAGATGTAAAAAATTTGTATTGGCCTCTGTAAATTCAAACTTGGTTCATATACATCTGTTTTGGTTCTTATAGACTAAAACAACAACCATTCATCTAGACTAAAAATTTTCGTTCAAGTATTTGCGACCTTCTCTGCAATTGATTTAGGTGCTGCAAGCTTTAAGATCTTTCTTATTTATGGCTTCCCATAGTCTCTAATTTGTTTATGTTTTTATGGATTTCAACCCTAGCAACCACAACAGTAGGGTATATAGTAATAGTTAGTCCTCTCGAAGGGATAGTCTCGTTAGGTCCCCCTTTAACAACTTGCAAAAAGAAGCTTCTGTAGTCAAAATGCAAAGATTTTTTGCACTTGTATATAATTTTTTTCTCACTTTGTATACACCATAAAATGATTTCTCCTCGATGGATTAGTTTGAAGTGTGGCTTCTTGAATAAATCTTATGGAACCTACCGAATTTTTTTTCCTTCTTAAGCTTTACCAGATCTTTTTGAAGCATGCCTTTTTTGAATTGATGACATGGCATCTATAGTAAATGTTTCTTGTGTTTAGCTTTACTCGAATTTTAGTTTTTTCCTTATTTGTCACTATGTGAAGTTTCCTTTTATTAAATTCAACTAAGCTTAATGAGCCTTTCTAGATTTATTAACTTGGATGAGGTTACCATATTAATGATTCTTAAATTGATATGTTGTGTAAAACCAAAATAAATTTTGTTAGGCAAATGTCTCCTTGCATTTATAGATATGTAGAATGCACTCCTTCGAACATTGCTAGCTTCATTGGTGTTGCATTGATGTAATTACTACTTGTTTTAGTGCCTTTGCTATGTGCTTGTTGTTAATTTTCCTTAACATTTCTAGACACGTAGACGGCGGAATCCTCCATAGGAAACAATGGAGTCAACTCGCATGAAGAAAAGATCCGAAGACAACAAAACCGAGAAAGAAATTGGGCTTACTATGCTCACCATAGAGAAGAGATAGCTACTTGAAGGTGCCTAAAAAGATTGCAACAATGTCAACAGGAAATAGAATCCCATAGGCAACAACATTGTGAGAGAAATCAAGATTACTATGCTCATCATAAAGAGGAAATAAATGCAAAAAGCACACTAAATATTTCTAGGAACAAGCATGTCAATATCAAGATATGCAAACACAACAATACATGGAACATGGGACGTCATTCACCAACAATGATAAGTTCATAACAACAATGAAAATATTTTGACAAAGAATAGATGCACTTTCCAATCGTAAAACATGCATTGTATGCAAGGAATGTTACCTAGGAATGCTTTTCCATTCATCAGATACTCATGCCACTTGTAAAATATGTTACACTGAGAGAAGCATACCTTAGTTCTCTGCACTCAACAACATGGACCCAGGTGAATAACCTATAGTGCTGAAAAGGTTGACCTAGATGGAGGAAATGCTTATTGCTAGAGTCAACCCAGTACTACAAGTAACCCACACTCTTGGAGGCCAGTATAAATATAGCGATCACACAATTTTCTTTCCACAAGATATAAAACACATTGCACAAGTTCTTCCATGAAGAATCCAAGACTTGGATGTACTCGTAGTGCGAAGACTCCATACATAAGGACACTATTACGATAGTTATGTAAGTAGAAGTCATATCAGAGATGCATTGGAATACAAACTAAAATATGACCCATATTATAACGATGTTGCAATAAGTCTTGACCACTTAGAGCAATTTCCTGAAGCAAGAACAAACATATCAAATATGCTCCACACCATTGAAGCTAGTGAAGACATAGTGGTTCCAAGTAATGAAAGTGACTATGATGGAGACGAAATTGCAGGTAGCATAGTGAACACATCGTCGTTTATGGCCAGATTGCAAAATAGATGTCATGAATTAGAAATTATTAAGAAAACACTCGACCTTGACAACAACATAGACAACATTATAGACTGGCCAGAAATAAACTCCTCTCCAATAAATGAGTACAATACTAAGGGGTTGCTCGATATGGAATTTTTGACACTCTTTCCAAATGGAACTGCACTACAAATGTAACCACGAATTAGGGAAGTGCATATGCATGAATATGCACTCCACTTGATGAGATTTCATGACCAAAGATTTGGAAGGCATCCAAGGTTTTGATATTTCATGTTTAATCTTATGATGCGACATCGTAGCCAAGGTATTGCAACAGCTTTCATTAAAAAAATGCAAAAGAGAACATGCTGATGACTATTGAAAGCCTTCAAGCACACTTGAAAAATATCCCTGACACACAACTAGCTGAAGAGCTCATCCACTTTGGATCTTCAATGTGGGGCACAAGACCGTATTGGAACAAGTGTTTTGCTGAACTAACAAATATGATCAACCAGATAGGGTCTCCCACTCTTTTCTTCACATTAAGTGCAACAGACACAAAGTGGCCAAACCTCCAATGTTTGATTTCAAATGACATAGCAATGGAAATGAAAATAAATAAACAACGCTTAGACAATGTAATCAATAACCCCCACATGACAGCATTATACTTGCATCAACACTTCACAGTCTTTCACGAAGAAGTCATTGAAAAGATCCTGGCTATAAAATATTACTGGTATAGATATGAATGGTGACATCGAGGCACTACACACGTCCATGGATTCCTTTGGCTTCAAAATGCACCAAACATGGATAACCTTGACTAGGAGGACAATGCATAAATTGAACAGGCAAGAACATTCTTCGACAAGTATGCCAATGCTTGGAATCCTCACAATGCATCATGTAGAAACAACACAGTTTACCGATCCCTGTTAGGCGATCCATGCTTGCTAGAAACATCTAAGATATTTTCTATAGACCCCTCCCACGACTACGAAGAGATAATCAATCATGTCCAAAGGCACACAAAATTTAGGGAGGGAACATGCTTACACAAGAAGGGGAAAAATCTTGAGTGTCAATACAAATCTCCATGGAAAGAACAAATTATGTCTACCTTAGCATGTGAAAACAATGGGAAAAAACAATATGAACCTACAAGGAATGATGATAGGCTAAACATACACAATCCATGAATGATTTTAATATGGAGAGCCAACATAGATTACCAGCCTGTCATCTCACGAGCACTTGTACTGAAGCACATTGCCAAATATGCATCAAAAGCAGAGAGAAAATCTGAGACTTGTATTGATATGTTAGCAAGAATATCCGCAGCCAAAAAAATAGACGATGCAACCCTCATATCATATTGGAAATTCATGGCAAAGATCGTGGCGAAGCGTGATATAGGAGCACAAGAAACATGCCATATGCTACAAAAATTGCCGCTTGTTGTTTGCAATCGACCTTTTACATCTTTGAATGTAGGATGGAGGATGTTCCATTGAATAACGAAAGGACTAGATGAAAGACACTTGCAACCTACCTACCTTCATTCCTACATTAATCGGCCTCCAGAATTGGAGACAATAACCCTACTCGAGTCTGCACGATCTTTCTCCTATTCTATGAGTCACAAGGGATGCAAGAGAAAAGAAAGAAAGGTGAAAGCGATTGTCAATTTTTTCCAAAAGTTCTATAGCATCCTGGAGGAGGACTCGGACCAATTTGAAACATTCTGCTGGAGCGAGCTACTACTGTATAGACATTTCCGAAGCTTGGAAACTAACATAGGAATTACTAAGGATACAATAATTTCAAATTGGAAGCAAATGAGTGCATCCAAATATGATGTATGGCATGTCACTCGCACCTCCCAATTGGAACAGAGCACTGAGAGTGTAGAAGCAGACAACAAACCCAAGATGGACACAAGGGACATAATAGAAATGAATGAATGGGAATTATTTTCATAAATGGGCCCCTCTAACAACATCGGCATAAATGAACTTGAGATGCTTGGAAAGCATGAGTTTGATAGCGACCAAATATGGGATCAACATATAGTGCCCCAAGACCTTCATGACAACGTCGGACTATTCATAAGCATGAAAAAAAAATGCAACCAAGAAGAGCATGTTCTAGGTAAGTTTGATGTACCAAACTATACACTATTGCCCAAACAAAAACTTGCACTCACACATATTATCGACCACAACAAACATCACTCAAACAAACCATTGCACATGATCATTCAAGGGATAGCAGGTACAGGAAAATCCTACTTTATTTCTCGCATAAGAAAAGAACTCGAGAGCAGTGCTCTTCAACAAAGAAGCCAACTACTTGCATTAGCTCCTACATGGGTTGCTGCATTTAATATACATGCATCAACTATATATTCAACGCTCTAGATTCCTATCAAAGAAATGCACCCATTGTAGGGCCAAGCATTAACAACATTTTAGGAAGAGATGAAACACATAAGATATATTTTGATTGATGATATGAGCTTCATTGAGCCAAAGTTACTATTGAAAATAGATACAAGGCTATGTGAGGCCTTCCCACAACGACAACATCTATACTTCAGTGGGGTTTCGATAATACTGATCGGTGACCTTACCCAGCCACTGCCTGTGATGGAAAAACCTATTTACACATCACACTCAACTGCAAAAACACTATGACACCAATTCATGACCGTTGTCACCTTAGAAATAATATTTCGTCAAGAAGGTGAGACTCCATCACAAAAGTAATTTCATCAAATGTTGTAAAACATACGAAATGTAGAAGCAACACAAGAGGATTGGAAACTTCTAATGGCCCACACAGACACACATCTCACCTCCACTGAAAAAGAACAATTTGACAACTCAATGCACCTGTTCACTACCAATGATTTAGTTAGATTTCACAATAGAAGAATTTTAAAATTGTTGAACCATCCAATTGCACTAAGTACTACAAGAAGCACTAGGACCGAAGCAGATAATGTAACTACTGATGAACAACTTGAAAAACATGTATTTTTTTGTAGAGGACAACACATCACTCTCACAACCAACATATGGACACAAGCTGGACTTGTAAATGGATCTCTAGGTGAAGTTGTTGAGATTGTATATAGCCCTAGAACCAAACCACCAGAAATCCCCATGTATGTAGTAGCAAGGATTGATAATTATAGTGGCCCACCATGGAATGAGGATGACCCCAAAAGTGTACCCATAGTACCTGTAACGTTGGGCAGCTGACGCCAGATTCCCCTTGCAATGGCATGGGATATTACCATACACAAATCCCAGGGGCTAACATTGTAAAAGCAACAATTGACATTGGAAAAATAGAAAGGCAGGGGCTAACATTTACAGCTATATCTAGAGTCAAATCATTGGATGACCTTCGCATCCGGGCAATGTTCTCCTTCGAAAGATACTCCAAAATGCAGAACAATCCATACACAATTTTGAGGAGAGAAGAGGAGGCTCGATTACAATAACTATCTCTAAGAAGTGAAGGTACACACCTCTTGTCCCTTTCTCCTTGACATCTCTCCCTGTTATTGTTGGATCATGAATTCCACTTTTAATACATAATTTTTTTTGCATATACCTACTCCAGACCATGATAAAATCAACTACAAACATACATATCAACCAAAGGTGTCGATATCAACAATGACTTGATCATATTAAATCTCTTACAATAATTTTGTTAATACATCGGAAAAAATATTTCTAGACAATTGTAGTACTATAAACTGAATACATACAAACTATTACAAAATCCAACAATTGTATTATGCATAACTAATCTCTTGAGTTTGTGATTTAGATCTCTCATAAAATAGTTTTTGCATTGCAATAATACTTCCTCACAGCATACATTTCTAGATTACTTTACATGCAGTCATAATATACTATGTTGTCAAACCATTTACCATAGCATTCTGATCTAAACTAAGTTTTATTTTTTCTTATTCAAATCTTCTCGCACTGCACCTCCAGTTGAATTTTTCTTGACATTGTTATTCTTGCGGGATGAACCTTACAATCTCCTTCACTCCCCCCCCCTCCCCCTTGCTCATATCTCTTCACACCGCACCACAACATGCCTTCTCCTATACAAACAACAATTTACAATTTCTTCTCACTATATCTTGCTATCGGTGTAACCATTGCACCTCATATGGGGTGCAAGTGCTAGTTTATATTCAAAAAAATTACCAAATTTAGTGAGAACTACAATTAATGAGTTAAAGTGGGGCACAGTAAAAAAAAAAAAAAACCTAGGGTAAAATTGAGGCTTTAACAGCTAATTGACAAGATAGAAAACTGAATTAAAAAGGGAACTCAAGCTATTAAGCCTGCTATGTAAGAAACACTCTTGCAATTTAATGTTGGTTAGAATGGACGGCTGCAACAGTAAATTACAAAATTCATGAGATAACAATCTATTACGTGGATGACACCCTTCACTGTAATTTTATTGCCTTACATATATTAGACTTTATTAGTTGGGTGAATTGAATACGATGTGATGGGTATGTTTTGCAGGAAGCTGAAACAATTCCTACCAAATACACAGGAGGAGATCCCGATGGGGTCTCCCCACGTAAATAGCCTATCGGCTAAATATATTTAAAAATAATAAATATTAATTTTTATTTTATAATTTTAAACTAGTTTATTTACTTAACAATTATTTTATTCACTTATTTTAATTTATAAATAATTTAAATTTACTTATATAATTTAATAAAAATAAGTTTTATTTACTTAATAATTACTTTATTTTAATAAAACAACTTTTACATAAAAATAGTAATATTAAAAATTTAATAAAATAAAATAAATGTGTAATCTTAAATTAAATGATGAGTTACTAATATTTGTTTTGTAATTTCTAAAAAGTAATAAAATTTATAAGTACAAAATAACTCTTAAGTAGGTAGTGTTGAGGGTGATTTTAGTCACACACAACATGCTAGACAATTAGGGTTAATTTCCTCTCTTGAAAAGTAGTGAGAAGTACTCTAATGTTTCTTTTTGTCAAGTCATGACCACATGGGTATCACAATTGTGAGATCAATATAGCATTCACAAAAGATAATCTTAATAATTCAAACTAGGGTAATCCCACAAAGCTGGTTTACAATTTCTGAGAGGAACTCATTTTTGTTGAAATCACATATTTTTAGAAAATATAATTATTTAAGCCTTAAAAAGTTACATTTTAAGGATTCTAATTGAAGAGGGTTTGATCAAACCACCTTAGATCAAATCCCCTTGGATAGAACCTCGCTAGTTTTAAACCATACCTATAAATGAGTCTCCTTTACACCTATCAAAATGCTGATAAAAAATCACTTTTGATTTACCTTTTGGAGGATCAAATTAATTCATTTAAAATTTATTTCAAATTATTATGGTAGTCCCCAGAATGAGCTATCCAATGAATATAATTTTAATACGTTTTGGTTTTATTATGTATATGTTTTTCTAGTTTTATTAAACATAGGTTTTTCACTGAAAATTAAGCTCTTTGTTCTGCACATGTAGAAAAATAACAGATTATCAAAATAAAATTTTGAAAAATATGTTCAGGCTGGGTATTGATGTCCTTGGTCCATTAAAAAAAAAAAAATTGAATTCCGATACACACAAATAAAGTTATGTTGTATACAGTCCGCCTATGTCTGAATTGTAATTGGTTTGACTTCGAAACTTGATTGAGGAATTTTTTTCAATAAACCACTATAAAACCATATGAAAGTGCTAGATATCATAGTTAAAAATCTAAATTTGAAAAAATTAGAATTATATCCCTCATACAAAAAATGTTATGTTGTATATGGTGAGCGTCACTCCTTAAAAATGTTTTTTTTTTTAAAACTAGTTTTTGAAGGAGATGGAAAATTAAGTGCAATCAGATTCCAAAAAAAATGAAAAAAATATATTTAGAATTTATAGACAAAATGTCACAAATCACTAGTTTTCATCATCTACAAATTCCTCACGGTTTAGTCGCTATAGGAGCCTAAAAGTGAAGATTTAGTTAAAAAAAATTAGTTTGGTGTCCAGTTTGCCCAAAAATTGTAAACGAGTATTGTGGGATCACCCACTAGTAAATTTCTTTTCAAGATATAACATATTTAAAATTAGTTTATTGCTCTTTCAATACAATTTATGAGGGTAAAAGGCCAAAAATATATGGAGCACCACTGATTTACCAAAAAAATAAAATTATTTGAAAAACTTAATGTTTCAATAACTTCTACTCATTTAAATAACATTTTTTTTCTTACCTTATTATATATATTTATATATAATATTAATATATATATACACATATCAGATATGTTCACTGGCTTACGATATGTTTGAAGAATTATATTTTTATACCCTTTTCTAGATCCATAAGTGTAGTTTTCAAAAGTATATAATTTTTAATATTTTCATTATTATTTATATTTTATTTTTTTTATTTTAACTAGAAGTAGGTTATCAACAAAAAATATTAGGTTGATTACCATGCCAAGGAAAAATACTATTATATAAATATTTAATATGAAATTTGGTATCGAATGAAGTTGGATAAGTGTTGGTTGTTTCTTTTATAAAATAAGACACAACTTTGTACTTTTACCCATCAACCATTTATAAAATAAAGTGAAAAATAAGTAGGGTAACAAGGAATAAAGTAAATCTATTCTTGTCAGACAACGATATAAAGTATTCAACCAATCACGTCTGCATGTTTAAAAAAGATCTTATGAATGTTCAACCATTCACAGAAATAACATTCACACATTTACCATGAATGAAGTACAATATTCAAAGGAAACACAAAACACATAATATTTTTGAATTTTATTCTACCAGAATAACATCAATCACACATATATTTGGGACAAAATCCTACTTGATTCCATAGATTAGACTCAGATCTCATTAATTTAGAAATTGTGATTAAAATAAAATGATCATACTATCACCATGGAGTTGAATCCAAATGCATGCAACACAAGCATAATCCTTAGATAGATAAATCATATCTTTGCACCAAAGTGGGAAAAAATAAAACTCCACACTAAGATTATATTGTTTGTAGTTGAAAAAATTACATAATAATATAGACCCTTGGAATGATCCAAAATTTAACATATATAGAAAATAAAGTTCCCATAATTGTGGATCTAAAATAAAAAATCATCTAGAACTAACTCCAACACTTAAGTCTTTAACCAAAATAGAACTAAAATTAAAAAATAAATCTCAATTGGGTGCCCCGGTTGCAATCAAGTCCCTTGCTAAACATAAGGAAAGAACAAAAAGTAACTTAAATAAAACTGGAACAACGAGAAGCTTTAGAACATCCCCTTGTATTTTGTTGCATGGCATATTCTTCAATGTTCATCATCATCACCAAGCACCTCTTTGAAATCCCTTGATCTAGCATTGAACTAGGTGAGACAAACCTTCCCTAGCTTTGGCAAAAAAATTCCAAAACATCTAGTCAAGCATAAAAAATGACCTCCACCTTGTCCTGAGTTGCTTAGAAAATTTTCCTGTCCACTAGGCACTACTTCATTCATCTTCTCCATTGATGGCTCTTTGTGAAACTGAATTTTAATCTTTTGATCAAAGGTGGTTTTTCTCCATTTGTTGTTGTATCTTGGTGAAGGATTCCAAATCTTCTTGAAGAGACTAGAGTTTCACCTTTTTGTTGACCATGATGTCTATGCCTTCCTGGTTAACATGCCCTTGCATCAAACTCTACAATTCGTCAATCATCTTTTCAAGTTGCCTCACCAACATAGGACTGTCCCAAAATGTGCACCCCAAGTCATATTGCTTTCTAGATTTCATTCATTTATTTACCTACTTGATTCCTATCATTTTTCTATCTACCTTTACATTTTTTCAAAATCTTAGCTCAGACGTTTGTTGCCCTTATCTAGATAGGAATTGATTCTTGTTCCCCTTCTTTAATCGCTACCGATTTAAGCAATTCTTCTTTGGTTTCATTTATTTGCTAGAGGATTGTGATATAATCCTCCCACACTAGCAATTCCTTTTCAATGCTTAAAGAAATTTTTTGGACATGGTTATCTTCATCATTGATGGCATGATATGTTTTCACCAATTATTTTAAAATAGTTTTCGCCAACTCCAAGAAATTTTCCTTCCACTATTGCACAACTGGAATCCATTTGTCAGGGTTTGAGGACCTAATCTCACCTTTCAAGGTAGCTTGAAGTGCAGACTTAGGATCCTTAAAATCTAAATGCCTAATAAGATTACTGATGCATGCACTCAATTGTTTGAATTTATTTTTAAGCTCATATTTTGTGTTCTCGCCCTTTTCCATCCTTCTCAAAATAGTAGATACTAACATCTACAATGACTACTACTCTCCATCCCTTGTTTGCACTGCCAAATCCACCTGGAAGATTTGGTAATCACTAGGTTTCATCGTAGATTCCATTTTATCTACTAGAGGAATTGTTATATCAGCTATTCTTTTTCCCTATTCATCCATTGAGATAGTAAAAAATATTATGAATATTTGAGGTCCATTCTCAATTGAACACATAGACCTCATATTTTTTTTTCATTTGCATGACTATACTTTGATATACTCTAATTTGGCTCTACATTTTGGATGGTGGTTAATTATAAATTTGGATTAAATCATAAAATTTCTTGTTGGATTAGTTATTTGATTTGAATCGTAATTCCATGTTTATGACAATTAATCAAATTTTTATCTTAAATGCCATGGAAAATCAAAACAATATGCTTAGTATGGAATATGTAACATTGTTTTGATTTAATTTTAATATTTTAATTATCATGCATTGTGATTATAAATAGTGTTAATTGATGATTTGAAAATGTAATTGATATTTATACAAATTTTAATAGCTTTGAATTTGAATGTTAGAAAAATAAAATATGAATTATGATTATTTTTATATTTATATGTGATGAAAATTTATGTGTGTTTATGATTAATCATATTCATTTTCTTCAGCTATTTATCTTAACGGTTGGACAAAAATTTAAATTGGAGTGCATAGATTAACCTTCCATGACCCTTGAAAATCGTAGGTAATTAAGAGACCTATGTGTTTTAGCCATGTAAATCCAAGGTCAACCCATATGGAGCTTGGCTAGAGTCTTGTGTGGTACTATGTAATTGTGATGTGACATGAGATGTGTGTGTCATGTGTTAAGGCCTTAGTTTTTTAATTTGTTTTGAAGTTTTAAATGTTGTTCAAAAAATTAATTTTTGGATGCAAAGTTTGTTGTGATTTTAGGAGGGTCAAAAAGGTATTTGTTTGGTTAATTACTTCATTTTTACGACCCTAGGTATATTACATATATGTTGGGGGTTAGTTTTTGACAATATCCTTGGCCATATCTAAGGGGGGTGATGAAGTTAGGGATGAAAGGATTGACATGACCCACCCCCATCCCCATTTTGTCTCTCATCTCATTTATGAGAAGGGGCTTGAAAAAAGGGTGTTTATGTGCACCATGCATGTTAAATGTGGGAGAGGACTTGGTGGCTGATTTGGATCTTTGTGTGAGATAGGAGATTGGATAAGATGATGACAAGTTTCACCATCTCATCCAAGGATGTGGATATTGGAAATTTTTAAATACACTTGGAAGAGTTTGGAGAGGGGTTTTAATTTTGTATTTTTGGCTAATTGCGTGAAGGATTAGAGAAGATTTAGAGAAGTTGGAGAAGTATTTATACTCTTCATCAATCTTGCATTCTTGTATTTTTTTGAGGTAGTATTTTTACCTTGATTGATTTGTTATGCATAAAATGTTTAAATTTGGTGTTGCTTTATGTCCAAAACTTTTGTTGTATGTGCTAAGAGTTTTAGGGGCTTGTTTCAGTTTTAGTAGTGAATGGGTATGAGTATCATATTTTTTTTAAATGTGATGGTTTGGGTGTGAAATTAGTTAATATAAGGGTAAGTGCACCAAGATGGTTCCCAAAAAGGGGACTTAAGTGGATAGTTTTTTTATTTAAATCAGGAAATATTGATCTTGGACATGAAATTGAGGATAGTTACACTCAAAATTTTGAGATGGAACAAAAACAAGGATCAAAGTTATTTGAGTCTACTTTCTAAACTACTACTTTGTTTTTAAAATGGTTGAGATTAAGGGGTTCAAAATAGGGACGTACACAAATTGGTGTTGTTTTTGTAAGAAAAACATAATATAGCAACTCTTGTACGACCCTCGTGCGGTGAACTTATATTTAGTATTTTTAAAATCGCAATAGTCAAAAGTTAGCTAACAATATGCTGTTGATGCACTATTTTTCTGATAATTATTTAATGAATATTTGATTTTTTACTAATTTTTGAAGTGGACACATCTTGAAAAACAAAATTTTGGCCATGCTACCCCTACAAATTTTGGAAACTAATTGATTTTTTTTTATAAAAAAATAAATTTGTAGAATGCAGTCTAGTTTCTAAAAATTTAATTTACTTGAAAATTCGATGAATGGTTAATTTATAACGAAAAAAAACCAAACACTTCTTTTTGGAAAAAAAGAGACATACAAATAAAAAGAAATTATGGATGAAAGGCTTAACATTTGCAAAAAGTAAAAAAAATTACATCGTTGGATAGCTAAGAGACAACCCAACATTACCCATGTGTTCAATTTTTTTGATATTGAACCACATGCAATCCTGAGGGTGAGCACGAACTCGATTATGTGAAATATGGTAGATTTTTTTAAAACACATCTCTAGTCGTTGGGAATGCCCTCCAAGCCTTTAGGTTGGTATTCCAAGGAAAATACCAATCCTAAGGCTCGAGAATTCCCAAATCAAGATATAACGTGAGCACACTATAACGCACTTGAGTTATATCTCAGTTTTGACATGGTTTTTTCTTTTGTGGGAAACATGTCAACTAAGACATAACACGAGCACGTTATAATGTGTTCGCATTATGTTAGGCTCCTTTATGTTAAATGCCAATATATTGAATGTATCCTGATATATTTGAATGTTTGTATGTACATGTATGCTTGTATGTCATGTATGTATGCATGTATGCATACTTGTATGTATGTATGTATGCCTGTATGTTTCAATGCATGTATATTGTATGTATGCTTGTATGTATGTAATATTGTATCTACACATGTATGTATGTATTCTTGTATGGATGTAGGATTGTATGTACATATGTGTTATTCTTGTATGTATGTAAATATGTATTTATTTACATATGTCTTTAGAGGGAGGGGGAATTTAGAGAGAGAGAGTCTAGAGAGATGGAGAGGGGGTAGAAGTGAGGGTTTAAGAGAGAGGGAGTGGGAGAGAAGGGGATGGAGTGAGAGGGACTTATTTAGGTAGGGCGGGAGGGATAGAGGGAGGGAGAGAGAGAGGGGGGTGGGAGAGAGAGAATTGAGAGAGAGAGAGAGAGATGGAGAGAAAGAGAGAGTTATGTAGGTATGGTGCAAAAGGGAGAGACTTGAGAGTGTCAGGGGGGTGAGGGGGAGAGACTTGAGAGATAGGTAGTGAGAGGGAGTGTGAGAGAGAGGGATTGGGAGAGAGAGAGAGTGTGTGTGAGTGAGAGACCTGAGAGAGGGAGAGGGTTTGGGAGGGAGTGACCTAATAGAGGTAGAGAAAGAGGGGGGTGGAGTGAGAGGGGCTTATCTAGGTAGGGTGGGAGGGATAGATAGAGAGAGGGGAGAGAGATAGAGAGAGAGTTACCTAGCTAGGTTTCCAGAGGGAGAGACCTGAGAGAGAGAGGAGGTGGGAGGGAGAGACATTAGAGAGAGGAAGAGAGAGAGAGAGAGGGAGTGGGAGGGACATAGAGAGAGATGGATAGAGGGAGCAAGAGAGGGTGGTAGAGATTTATTGAATGAGAGATATGTTGAAAGAGGGAGATGGTAGATAGAGACAATTCAAGATGGTAGGAGGGAGGGAGGGAGGGAGGGAGAGGTGAGATGTATAGATAGAGAGAAAGTGATATGGGTTGAGGGTATAAGGTTGAGGGATTAGGGTGGAGAACCTATAGGGTTGATGGTTTCTAGGGTATTAGGGTTTAAGGTTTGAGGATTGAGGGAATAGGGTCGATGGTAGAGGGTAGAAGGTTTAAGGGTTTAGGGTTAAGGATTTACTTGGTTGAGGATAGAGGGTTTAGGGTATAGGTTTGAGGGTATATGGTTAAAGGATTAGGTTCAAGGTCTGATGTAAGGGGTAGAGGGTATAGGGGTAGAGTGTTTAGGGTTTAAGGATTGAGGGTTGAGAGATTAATGGTTGAGGGTTGAGAATTGAGGGTTGAGGGTTTAATGTATAGGGTAGAGGGTAGAGGGTAGAGGGTTTAAGGGTTTAGGTTTTAAGGGTTGAAGATTGAGGGTTTAAGGTTGATGGTTGAGGGTATAGGTTCAAGGGATTAGGGTTGAGGGTCCAATATATAGGGTAGAGGTTATAGGGGTTGAGAGATTAAGGGTTGAGGGTTTAGGGATTAGGGTAGAGATTTTTCTTGGATTCAATGGTGTAAGAGTTGAGGGATTAGGGATTAGGGTTGAGGCTAGAGGCTAGAGGCTAGAGTGTTTAAGGGTTGAGGGTTTAAGGGTTGAGAGTTGAGGGTTTAGGGTTGAGTGTTTAAGGGTTTAAGGGTTGAGGGTTTAAGGGTTAAGAGGGTTGAGGGATTAGGGTAGAGAGTTTACTAAGTGGTTTCAAGTGTTCGGGTATTAGGGTTGAGGGTAAAGGGTAGATGATTGATGGTAGAGGGTAGAGGGTAGAGGGTAGAGGGTTAGGGTTTAAGGGTTTAGGGTTTAGGGTTTAGGATTGAGAGATTAAGAAGCTATAGGGTAGAGGGTATATGGGTTGAGGGATTAGGGTTTAAGGGTTTAGGGTTGAGGGATTAAGACGGTATAGGGGTTGATGGATTAGAGTGTAAAGGTTGAGGGATTAAGAGGGTATAGGGGTTGAGGGATTAGGGTTTAAGGTTTGAGGTTTTAGGGATTAAGAGGGTTGAGGGTTGAGGTATTGGGGTTTAGGGTTTAGGGTTGAGGTTGAGGATTAAAGGATATAGGGGTTGAGGGATTAGGGTTTAAGGGTTGAGGGTTGAGGGATTAAGAGGATATAGGGGTTGAGGGATTAGGGTTTAAGAGTTGAGGGTTGATGATTCAGGGATTAAGAGGGTATAGGGATTGAGGGATTAGGGTTTAAGGGTTGAGGGATTAAGAGGCTATAGTGGTTGAGGCATTAGGTTTAAAGGGTTGACAGTTGACGAATGAGGGATTAAGAGGCTATAGGGCTTGATGGATTAGGGTTTAATGGTTGAGGGTTGAGGGATTAAGAGGCTATAGGGGTTGAGGGATTATGATTTAAGGGTTGAAGTTTGACAATTGAGGGATTAAGAGGCTATAGGGGTTGAGGGATTAGGGTTTAAGGGTTGAGGGTTGAGGGTTGAGGGTTGAGGGTTGAGGGTTGAGGGATTAAGAGGGTATAGGGGTTGAGTGATTGAGGTTTAAGGGTTAAGGGTTGAGGGTTGAGAGATTAAGAGGGTATAGGGGCTAATGTATTAGGATTTAAGGGTTGAGTGATTAAGAAGGTATAGGGGTTGAGGGATTAGGGCTTAAGGGTTGAGGGTTGAGGGTTGAGGGATTAAGAGGGTATAGGAGTTTAGGGATTACGGTTTACAGGTTTAGGGTTTAGGGTTTAGGGATTAAGTAGGTATAGGGGTTGAGGGATTAGGGTTTAAGGGTTGAGGGTTGATGGATTAAGAGGGTATAGGGTTTGAGGGATTAGGTTTTAAGGGTTGAGGGTTGAGGGTTCATGGATTAAGTAGGTATAGGGGTTGAGGGTTGACGGATTAAGAGGGTATAGGGGTTGAGGGATAATGGTTTAAGGGTTGAGGGATAATGGTTTATGGGTTGAGGGATTAAGAGGCTATAGGGGTTGAGGGATTAGGGTATAAGGGTTGAGGGTTGAGGGTTGCGGGATTAAGAGAGTATAGGGATTGAGGGATTAGAGTTTAAGTGTTGAGGGTAGAGGGTTGAGGGATTAAGAGGCTATAGGGGTTAAGGGATTATGGTTTCAGGGTTGAGGTTTTAGGGTTGAGAAATTAAAAGGGTATAGGGGTTGAAAGATTTGGGTTGAAGGGTTGAGGGTTGATGGTTGAGGGTTCAGGGATTAAGAAGGTATAGGGGTTGAGGGATTATGGTTTAAGGGTTGAGGATTGAGGGTTGAGAGATTAAGAGGATATAGGGGTTGACGGATTAGGTTTTAGGGGTTGATGGTTGAGGGATTAGGGTTTAATGGTTGAGGGTTCAGGGTTCAGGGATTAAGAGGGTATAGGGGTTGAGGGATTAGGGTTTAAGGGTTTATGGTTGAGGGATTAAGAGGGTATAGGGGTTGAAGGATTAGGGTTTAAGGGTTGAGATTTGAGGGATTAAAAGGCTATAGGGGTTGAGGGATTAGGGTTTAAGGGTTGAGGGTTGAGGGTTGGATTAAGAGGGTATAGGGGTTGAGGGATTAGGGTTGAGGATTGAGGTTTGAGGGATTAAGAGGGTATAGGGGTTGAGGGATTAGGGTTTAAGGGTTGAGGGATTGAGGAGAGGGTATAGGGTTGAGGGATTAGGGTTTAAGGGTTGAGGGTTGAGGGGTTGAGGGATTAAGAGGCTATAGGGGTTGAGGGATTAGGGTTTAAGGTTTGAGGGTTGAGGGTTGAGGGTTGAGGGATTAAGAGGCTATAGGGGTTGAGGGATTAGGGGTTAAGGGTTGAGGGTTGAGTGATTAAGAGGCTATAGGGGTTGAAGGATTATGGTTTAAGGGTTGAGGGTTGAGGGTTAAGGAATTAAGAGGGTATAGGGGTTGAGGGATTAGGGTTGAAGGGTTGAGGGTTAAGGGTTGAGGGTTGAGGGTTGAAGGATTAAGCGGATATAGGGGTTAATGGATTAGGGTTTAAGGGTTGCGGGTTGAATGTTGAGACATTAAGAGGGTATAGGGGTTGAGGGATTAGGGTTTAAGTGTTGAGGGTTGATGGTTCAGGGATTAAAAATGTCTAGGGGTTGAGGGGTTAGGGTTTAAGGGTTGACGATTGTGGGTTGAGGGATTAGAGTTTAAGGGTTGAGGGTTGAGAGTTGAGGGATTAAGAGGGTATAAGGGGTTGAGGGATTAGGGTTTAAGGGTTCAGGGTTCAGGGTTCAGGGATTAAGAGGCTATAGGGGTTGATGGATTAGGGTTTAAGGGTTAAGGGTTGTGGGATTAATAGGGTATAGTGGTTGAGGGATTAGGGTTTAAGGGTTGAGGGTTGAGGGATTAAGAAGGTATAGGGGTTTGAGTAATTAGGGTTTAGGGTTTAGGGTTCAGGGATTAAGAAGGTATAGGGGTTAAGGGATTAGGGTTTAAGGCTTGAGGCTTGAGGGTTGAGGGATTAGGAGGCTATAGGGGTTTATGGATTAGGGTTTAAGGGTTGAGGGTTGATTGTTGAGTGATTAAGAGGCTATAGGGGTTGAGGGATTAAGAGGCAATAAGGGTTAAGGGATTAGGGTTTAAGGGTTGAGGTTTGAGGGTTGGGGAATTAAGAGGGTATAGGGGTTGAGGGATTACGAGGGTATAAGGGTTGAGGAATTATGGTTTAAGGCTTGAGGGTTGAGGGTTGAGGGTTGAGGGATTAAGAGGGTATAGGGGTATAGGGATTAGGGTTTAAGGGTTGAGGGTTGAGTGTTAAGGGATTAAGAAGCTATAGGGGTTGAGGCATTAGGGTTTAAGGGTTGAGGGTTGAGGGATTAAGAGGGTATAGGGGTTAAGGGATTAAGTTTTAAGGGTTGAGGGTTGACGGTTGAGGGTTGAGGGATTAGGGTTTAAGGTTTGAGGGTTGAGGCATTAAGAGGGTATAGACGTTGAGGGATTAGGGTTTAAGGGTTCAGGGTTCAAGTTTCAAGGATTAAGAGGGTATAGGGGTTGATGGATTAGGGTTTAGGGGTTGATGGTTGATGGTTGAGGGATTAAGAGGGTATAGGGGTTGATGGATTGGGGTTTAAGGGTTGAGGGTTGAGGTATTAAGAAGGTATAAGGGTTGAGGGATGAAGAGAGTATAGGGGTTGAGGGATTAGGGTTTAAGGGTTTAAGGGTTGAGGGTTGAGGGTTCATGGATTAAGAGGGTATAGGGGTTGAGGGATTAGGTTTTAAGGGTTGAGGGTTGAGGGATTAAGAGGCTATAAGGGTTGAGGGATTAGGGTACAAGGGAGAGATATAGAATTAGGATAGAGGGTATAGACAAAGAGGGAGAAAATAAATATTTTAAGAAAACCATATTTCATATAACGCTTGCACATTTTGAAGAAGTAGAGATGTTGTCATTTTAGCAAGAAATAAAGTGCTCGCTTTATAAGACACTCATGTTATAATGTGCTCAGGTTATAACACGCTCACATTATAACATGAGCCCATTTTGTATTCCACTAAAAATGGTAAAAAAACTGAATATACCCATGATGTCATGGCCCACAATTTGCATATTCTCCTAGTTCTACATGTGCTCCGACAAAAAGTAGCTTTTTGATGATGTTGTGAAGTTTGCAAGCATGTTTTTCATATTCCACCACCTTTTCCATGATCTTTCTACCACCTTTGCATGAAATAGTAGAGTTTCCATGTTGAAAGACATATAATATCAATTGAAGTTTGAATTCCATTGAAAACTGATATACAATTGAAGTTTGGAGGGGAACAAGCTTTTGAACAAGTCAAATTGTTGTGGATTTTGAAGAAAGAAGAATCTAAGGCTTCATAATTGGGTTGAACTCCTTCGTTTGAAAGTCTAGTTTTTTAGGTATGTGAAGTCTTTACACATTTTATTTCATTCTATTATGGCTTTCTTTCATTTTTGTTATTTTGCATATTCCATGTTGATCATTGTTTGCTTGTCATTATAGCCTTACATTGTCAATGCACATTTTAAATTACAGAATTATATACACTTGCCAATTACCATTTTAAACCTGATGCAAAGCATCTACCAGGATCCACAAATCATCAAGGGTACTTCTGACCCTAACTTAAATTGAAGAAGATCAACCAACAAATTGAGCCATCTTTTCATCAAAATCCTTCAATTTCACTTGATTTCATATTTCCACAAAACATTAGAACTTGGTTTCAAATCTTTATCAAACTCAAAAATAGATTAACCATCATACAATTTATTGTAACATAGCATAAAACTGATGAGAAACTCAAAACCATTCAATTCATTCATGACTCACTAATTCAAGAGCTCAATGTTGCAACTTACATGGAAAAATAACAACAAATCATGGAAGGTAACTACCAATCTTTTTATTGACATCCAAGACACTATAATCAGCATTTTATTGATTGAAACAAACCAAATACACATTCCAAATATCTCACCAAAATTCATCCTTTGAGCATGCTTCCCCTAGCAATATTCCAAACCCATGGTGCAAGGGTACCTACAACCATGTTTCAAAATCTACTTTGGTGACAATATGTCTTAAGGTCTTTAGGTGAGTTCAAGAGTTTTTAGATGCTTTGTCATAGATTTTATTAAAAATAAGG
This sequence comes from Sequoiadendron giganteum, assembly GCA_007115665.2. Taxonomy (NCBI): domain Eukaryota; kingdom Viridiplantae; phylum Streptophyta; class Pinopsida; order Cupressales; family Cupressaceae; genus Sequoiadendron; species Sequoiadendron giganteum. The sequence continues at coordinate 555,311,708 of CM021100.1, read as the reverse complement.
TCATTAGAAATAGACCAATATTTCATGTATTTAGGGATTTTGTGAGTTTGCTGATTAAATGTGCAACTATGCACTCTTGCTTCATAAAATTGTCAATTTTTCCATATAATTTTTGAAGGAAAATTATTCAAATTGTAAATGGAAGTGCAAGACAAGAGTCTAGAAGTTGTATTAGGGATGAAATAAAAGTTTTTGAGTGGTCTTAGGTGTCTTTGACAACAAAGTTGCATAATGTTGCTTATTTAGCAAAAGTTGTCAATGTTAGCAAATTTTAAGACAAATGAAGGTCTTGGTAGTTAACAGGTGGTTATGGACATGGATCAATTGGAGAAGGTCCTAAAATTGTATTTAAAAACCTGGTATGGCCTTGTTCAAGAGGTTGGAGTTTGAATAGTAAAGAAACTTACATTTACACTATTTTTCTAAAGATCTCACTTCTTTGTGTGTGTTTGCAGACCCTGTACGAGTTGTACAAGCTTAGTAATGGTGTGGGGTGATCCCACAATAGTGGTTTACAATTTTTGGCCAAATTGGACACTGAAATTATTATTTTTAACTAAATATTCACATTCGGGCACCTATAGAAGCTAAACTGTGAGGAATTTAAAGATGATGCAAACTAGAGTCTCATCATATTTTGTCTGTAGATTCTAAAAATATTTTTTTCAAAATTTTTGGAATAAGATTGCACTTATTTTTCTATCTCCCACGAAAACTGGTTTTTTTCAGAAAACAACATTTAAAAAAAGTGACACTCACCGTCTACAACATTAAAAAAATTTGTATGAAGGACAAAATTCTATTTTTTTTGAATTTAGATTCGTAACTATGATATCTAGCACTTTCATTTGGTCTCAGTTTTTTATTGAATATTTTTTCCTTAATAGAGTTTCAAAGTCAAACCAATTGCAATTCAGACATAGGTGGACTATATACAACATAACGTTTTCTATATGTATTGAAATTCATTTTTTTTTAATGGATCAAGGACATCAATACCGAGCACGAACATATTTTTTAAAAAAATATTTTGATAATTTTCTATTTTTCCACATGTGCAAAACAGAGAGCTTGATTTTCGGTGAAAAGCCTATGTTTAATAAAACTAAAAAAACACATACATAATAAAACCAAAACATATTAAAATTATATGCATGGGATAGCTCATTTCAAGGACTACCATAATCATTTGAAATAAATTTTAAATGAACTCATTTGATCTCCCAAAAGCTAAATCAAAAGTGATTTTTTATCAGCATTTTGATAGGTGTAAAGGAGATCCATTTATAGGTATGGTTTAAAACTAGCGAGGTTGTATCCAAGGGGTTTTGATCTAAGGTGGTTTGATCAAACCCTCTTCAATTATAATCCTTAAAATAGAACTTTTAAAGGCTTAAATCATTATATTTTCTAAAAACATGTGATTTCAGCAAAAATCAGTTCCTCTCATAGATTGTAAACCAATTTTGTGGATCACCCTGTGAAATTGATATTATGCCATTAAAGAATGTTCCTAATCTCATTTGGTTCACTTTGAAGAGGTTTTCATTGAACTTTGTGCTTGGAATTCATAAATTTCTAGAAATCGGGTTCTTGGATAGTCAAGGGTTTGAGGGCAATTTAATGTCTTAGATGGCATCCCACCTATTGTGCTCTTTGTGACTCAGTGGAGTGACCATGTAGGATGTACTTAGGATGTTCCTAGGAGTAGATAAGAACAAGTTTAATGTTTCCTCATGAATGGTGTTGGTTTAAGGGGAAATACCCTATTCTCTCATAGAAAACAATGTTGCAGACCTAAGAAAGAGGGGTACAGTGTTTCCAGAGGGCATATGAGGTTTCCTGAAGCTTGGGGGGACCTATACAAAGGTGTCTGGGTAGTTTTTTTGAATTGGGAAGTTTTGGAAGGTAAAGTTTCGTAAGGAAGCCTAAAAACCCTTGTTTCCTAAGTTCTAGAGAGGGTTTTTGAAATTTGTTGATAAAATGAGTACTTTTAGAGTAAAGGTTTTAACTTAGTTATGTTGATTAAGTTACCTTTATTCCCTTCTTAAGATTTCACGTTAGTTTGCATAAAGTGACATTTAATAATTATATTAATTATTAAATGTTATCCTATTAGAGCTTCTATTAGGGTTTTTCCTATTAGGGTTTTATTAGGGTTTGCATGATCTCATTTTATAAGGATTGATCCCATTGTATTTCATATCAATTCATTCTCTCATTCTTTCATTCTCTCTGATATATACATTTTCAGTTTTCAGATAACCCTTCCTTATTTGTCTCCATCTCTTCTTTTGTGATAGGTTATTTGCATGCAGGTGATCTTTGGGGTTTGTAGTGTTGTATTTTCTCAACTCCTACATGGTATCAAAGCTCCACACCTACTGCTTCTTGTTCTTGTTTTGAAGATTTTTGGAGCTTCAAGGGTTTGGAGCTTGTTTTCTTGATCTAGGGCATACCTGAAATTTTGAAACATTTTCAGCTCAAATGGACCTTGCCATTACATCCGTAGTAGTCCAAAACCCCTAAATCGACTATTCATTCATCCATTTTGGACAAAGTCAAAATTTGGGGCAAAAGTTTTTTAGCAGGTATGCCCATACGACCGTCATCTACGTGCGGATCTATATAAAAGTACCTAGTAATTTATTTTTATTTCGCATTTTTTTCGTCAAAATATATATATATTTAAAAAAAATATTTGTAAGGTTTTTTTGTTTTGTTTTTTTTCCAAAAAAATAAATCAAAAAAATTATGCAGTTTTAGGGCTTGCGAGCCCTTAGGTACGCCAGCCGACTGGCGAACTGACTGTACCGCCAACCGGCAGACTGACAGTACCACTGTCAGTGGTACACTATCAGTCGTAGGTGGTGGTACACTGCCAGCTGTAGGTGGCGGCCCTCGCTTGTCCAAAAAAATATATATATATATTTTTTATTATATTGTTTTTCATGATTTTTTTTAGAAAAAATCAAATGTTTTTTTTTATTGTTTTTTTTATATAAAAAACATTTTTTTTCTGTATAAGCTCAGTTGTGCATTTACGGTGACGGTCGTTTGGCCGTCAAATTTAACCCAGTATTTTTGCTGCGACGGCCGTATGACCATCAAATTTAACCCAGCGCTGGTTTTTTCCCTCTTTGGAACTGTTTTATTCCAGAGGTCGTAACTTGGGCATACGATATTGTCTTTTGGCAAAAGAGATATCATCGGAAAGTTGGTTTTCTCATCTTTCCAGTGGTGTGGGTCTCATCACTTTTTTTTTCTTTTGGTGCATTCTACAGCTAGTTGAAGACAAAAAGGCTATTTTCAATCCCAAGCTCATAACTTTTGATCAGTTTCTCTATTTTTCGCAATCTCAGCAGCGTTGGAACCATATTTCAGAGCTCTTTAGTTTCATCCATGCCATTTTTCTAGATTTCACTCCAAGTATATTTTATTTAGTTATTTGTGTTTTCACACTCTGGTGGATTACCTGGACATATTTGCTCTTGGAAATTTTTTGTTTGCATGTGATGCTTTATTTTTGGTTGTTCTTCATGTATTTCTAGCATTTTTTCCTTTGAGGACATTTTGAGCATCATATGCAAGCTATATTTTATGTAAATGTACTGAGATAAAGTGCCACACTATTGTACATGCATCTTTTGGGGATTTTGCACATAAGGTTGTGCCACATTTTGTAATCGCACTGATATTATAAAGTGTCATGAGGGGTTGTGTAGGTTGCCTTTGTTTTTCCATCACATCTTTGTCCGATGAGTATCCCTCCACGACGACAGTGAATCCATACCATGGGGGGGTTGTGTAGTTTGCCTTTGTTTTCCATCACACCTTTGTCTGGTGAGTGTCCCTCCATGACGACCATGGATCCATATGATTCCAGCCTCATGCATGTGTGCTTTGTTTTGCACACCACTTTTTCAGTTGCAGGTGCTATCTTGCACACTTTCAGATGTTTCTTCTCCTTCCTGCACTACAAGGTGTTTCACATCATTTCAGTGGATCTGTCAGGCTCTCCCAGTTCAACATTATGGGGGGTATTGTATTGTTCATGCTAATTCTTCCTTGCTTTCACCTTGGAAGGGATCTTCCATTCTCAGACGATCAGTGTTTTAGACTATCGGTTCTTGTGCCATCTGTATCTTCATTCCAGGTGTTTGCCTTTGTTTTCCATATGATTCGAGTAGTGTCATATGGGCACTTATGCAGATTATTGTCTTCTTGTTCTTGATCATCCTATCTTCAGTGGAGGTTCTTCAGCACCATAGCAGTCATCTTTCGACAGTTGTTTGCAGCTTCTTCTGCTTCAGTGATGTTCTTCTTTTTGGCCTTCTGCATCTCTTTTTGGAGTAGATATTTTTCCCATGAGTATTTCTCTATTTCTCCTCTTTATAGAGATTTGGTTGTATTTGGGTACCTGATCTGGCCTAGTTGTCGGGACCCATGTCTTCCTTTTTGCAATGTAGTTACCTTTGCTTTTCTGCATTTGTTTGTAGCTGCACTGTTGCTCATCTTAAGGGGGGGTGTTAGAATAAAGGTCTTAACTTAATTATGTTGATTAAGTTACCTTTATTCCCTTCTTAAGATTTCACGTTAGTTTGCATAAAGTGACATTTAATAATTATATTAATTATTAAATGTTTTCCTATTAGGGCTTCTATTAGGGTTTTTCCTATTAGGGTTTTATTAGGGTTTGCATGATCTCCTTTTTATAAGGATTGATCCCATTGTATTTCATATCAATTCATTCTCTCATTCTCTCTGATATATACATTTTCAGTTTTCAGAGAACCCTTCCTTGTTTGTCTCCATCTCTTCTTTTGTGATAGGTTATTTGCATGCAGGTGATCTTCGAGGTTTGTGGTGTTGTATTTTCTCAACTCCTACAAGTACTTGGGTTCCTCAAAATTTGATAATTGTTAGTTTTGAAACCTAAGAAAATAATTTTTTTGTTCATGGAGGCCTGGTGGTGGGTTCTTGAGGGGTCCATTTGTAAAATTGGCTAATTTGGGCCCTAAAACAGTGAAATTTGTCAATTTGAGGAAATTTTATTAAAAGAGTAATATGTGGATTTTGTATATGTCTCATACCACTAAAATGGATATCTAGATCAATCATTTGTTTAACAGGTGTTTTGGGAGGTTTGTGAAGCCTACAAGGCAATTTCGGGTCAAAAGTGGCTTTTAGAAGAGTTTGTTTGATCTTATTTTTGTAGGTGTTTTAATGTCAAGATTCTAACATCTTGATGGTGTTGACACTTTTTTTGTGCATTAAATTTCACTTTGGAGTCATAATGAAGAGCCATGGTTGATAGGTAACCATGTTGTCCTGTTGAGTCAATTGAAAGTTGATGTCTTCGTTGGCATATTTTAGAGAAGTTGTGTCAATTTTTATATTGGGTTCCCACCACTTTGCATCAATCTAATTCTAGGCACACAACATACATCAGAACCAGGGGTTACTTCTTTGGACTATGTTTGACTTCCAATAAGCCTACTAGCAAAAGGCTTCCTAATTACCCCAGATTTGCAAAGGAAGTACCTTTTAAAGGTGAGGTTTCCACTCAAATAGAGAGAATAGTAAATTTTCATGATACCAAAATACCAATTTCATGATTACTTTTCCCACATAAGGTCATTACCCTACTGTCCCAAGAAACCCTCCAAAACACAAGTAAAAACAAGGTTTTTCAAGGATTTCACAACTTTGAGCCTCTCCCATCCCTCCCAACGGTCCAAACACCTTCCAATACCTTTTCAAAAACTTATCAAACACTCACAATTCCATTACACTCATTATTTTTCAGAATCACCATCATGGTTATTCACTTTCACATAGAAATGTGCTTTGGCCAGCCTAGTGCATCACTCCACCGACCAAACCCATGCTTTTCGAGACTCCTAAACAAATTTTAAATGTAAATTATTGTGTTATACATCAATATACCAATTTAGAGATCCATCATAGTGGGTAGATTGATGAAAATCAATACATTATAACCTCAAACCCTTACACTGTCAAAACAAGGCAAACTTGGAGAAACGACTAAAAATCTCTTCTAAAATGGTATTAAGACACAAAAAATTATTCAATTGAAGATAAAGTCATGCATCAATTATATCCCAAATCTTCAAGGCATCACAACCCTAACAGGTCCGTACATAGAGAAAGAACACAGGAAAACACAAGAAAATCACAAAAATAAGAGAATTCCTTTATTTTATTTTATTCAAATCTTGAAGAGCAGCCTCCATTAGAGAATTTACATGATATTTATCTTATTTCCATTCAAAATCAACTCCCCCAAATTATCTAAATTTTTTTGTATCTTCTTAACTAACTTATCTCTTCACAACTTTGCCAAAAAATGCAATTTTTTGCAAATGTCAAGCCAAATCTCCCCCCTAAACACCTAGAATGAATCAAAAGAACTAAATACATATTAAGATTCATCTCATATACCTTATTTAAAATATATCATTATATTACACTCAAAAACAACAAGAACCTTACTTTTACCCGTCATCACATGCACCAAAAAGCCTCATTTTTACCCAGGAAACTAGTGGTTTATTGAAAAACACTCATCCAACCCTCACACAATCTTATGAATACTTCAAAAAGGCCTGAAATGGTCTGAAAAAAATAAATTCAACAAGAAACAATGCTACGCCAACTCAAAACACACTTTAGCATATCAAAACCTCTTGAAAACTCATAGAAAACACAAAATTTCAATATAGGGATTCATGCCCAACACCCTTTTCATTCAATGGTGCTCTCGCACCATGTATGCTTCTAGATTTTGTATACATATATATGAAATAATTTGAAATTTTATATACTTTTCCATGCTTCCATTTTGAGCCTATCTTACAATCATGGCATTTCACATTACCACTTTTCTTTATGGCATTCTGGATTGAAAAAAATCATGTCACCTTTGTCTATGCTAGGTTAACTCTTGTACAGGATGGTTGTAGGTATTATTTAAATGAAGCCTTTAACGACATATATTTTTCAATTAACTAGAATGGATACATTTTTTAGGAACTAATATTCCTCTCATTACCATGGTACAGATAAAATTATCCGCCATACCAAAGAAAAAGACAAAGAGGAAACTAACAAACGAAGAGAACGAAACCTTCAAATAAAAGGAGAGAGTTCGGGTGGCGAAATATCATGAAAAGAATAAATTGGAAATGATTAATGAAAACAAGCTAATTGAAGAGGAACCTCAACCATCAAAAAGAGAATGAGAATTGCCAACACAAAAGGCATGAATGCAAAAGCATCGTCGTAAGACAGATTCAGATACCATAGTTAGAGACACACCCTCTAAGGAAAATGAATATGCAGGGACACCATTAAGCACAAGTGAATATGGAGGGACACCATCTACCACAATTGAATATGGAAAAACACCATCTACTGCAAGTGAATATGGAGGGACACCATCTACCACGAGTGAATATTGTTGGACACCATCCAACACATTTCAAGTTGAGAGTACATCATCACTTGGATTTGACGAAGAAGGTATGCCATCATCCCCATGTGAACCTCAAGGTATGTCTTCTTCTCAACCCTTGATCGAAGGTACGCAATCTAGCCCACCTCAATTAAATATTTATGAAACTCCTAATGTTGAGATGTATGTACCTAGGAGAACACCACCTAGAATTTTGCATAGAAAGCCAAAGTATTTGATTAATATTGATGATGAGCTTTTGTAGAACATGGAAGGTAAGATTTCAACATGCACTTGTAGAAGATATGCTAATAAGATTTGGGAATGATTCTTTGAAAGGCTAAATGAGACCGCAAGATGTCACCTATTTGTTGAAATGATGTGGGGTGTAAAGTATAGGAACATCATGAAGACTCTTGCATTGAGAACATCAAATGCATCAAGTGAAGACACTATTGTGAAGAATCTAATGGATGCTTATGAGAGTGTGGGTAAGACCTCACACTCAAAGGATAGTAATGTCACCCAACATGTCATTACATCGACTTTGGTAAGCTCTCAAACAAAGATATCTTGTCACATTAGAAAGATGAGTGAACAAATGGGAATTAGTACAAAAAATTTATCAAGAGCCATTCAAAGGTGACAAAGAATTGAGGGAACTAATTCAAATGAATTATGGGAATTCTCGGGGAGACTCTCACAAAAACATAAATAAGTTGTCGAAGCCTTGAGAACATTAATTGAAGAGTATTGGAAGAATAACACAAGGCCATCTTTGAATCAAAGGGATGTGGTAAGAAGGAGAAACGGTAGTCGGAATTGTGAGCCACATCCAAAGTATTTTTTGGATATGACACAAACCCAATTTTTTCAAAAAATTGAAAATGATTATCCTCAAATTATTATTTCTCAAAGATTTATTTAAATTCTTAAACCTTTTTATGTCAAGATAAATCACACACACACTACTTGTTGTTGTATATGACATATTGAATTTTCTAACCATTATGATGTTTATCATTCTATATGATTCTATATGTTTAGATTTGCATACTAACAATGTTTTTCAGGATTGTGGCATAGAAGCCCCACCAAAATATTCAAGAGAGTTCTTATTAAAAAAATAATGTGAAATAGAGGATGGCCAGATATTCTACAAGACAACATGCTTGGATGGTTCATGCGAGCGTTGCGGTGGCTTCCAACGTATACCAGTATGTCAACATATGGAAAGCACAGATGAGGTGGGACATAAACTAATAGAGTTTGAGAAGTATAAAACAGTGGCACATGTTATAAAAGATGGGTCTCAAGAAAAAAGGTGTGATTTGGTTATTGAGAAGATTCCAGTGTACCATTTTATGTCCATGTTTCATGACAATATATTTTTTGAGTATGCAATACATACCCATAGAGCCGGATGGTTGGATACAAAATTCAAGCTATGCAAGGACACCTTTCTAGTTGGAAGCATAGTATCAATGGTTGAATTTGTAGAGAAATACACTCTACAGCTACAACATGAGGTGCAGTCACAGTATTACAACTCTACATAGGTTTTGATATTTGTGCACATAGCATTCATTCATGCATCTGATAGTACATATGACCAAAGGAAGGTATTGAGGGATTACCACTTTTACATTAGTGATAATCAAACACATTCTCCAGAGTTTGTGCAAGGTTTCTTCCAGATGGTCTACAGTGTTTTGGCTAAGAGGGGCGGGTATGTGCAGGATCATGATGGGCCAAAAAGTTGCAATTTGATGGGTATGTGGCTTACGACTTTTTTTTACCCAAAATTGATGAAACGAAAAGGGTTTTTAAAGGAGATTCTCAGATTTCCACCAATATAAGTTATGCTTTACTTTGAATTTAATAAATAATTATTATTCATTTTCTATTGAATTACGACTAAAGTGTTGATTTTTAGGCTAATTGAAAAACATCTATAGATTTCAAACGGTATCATATTTTTTAAATCCAAAACATGTGTCACATTCTATGCTTCATATAATATAAGATTCAAAAATAAAAAAATGAATTTCATGAATTTTTGACTAGGTTAAGGTGGTCAGACATACAAGTCTTTATATTTTTTCAAAATTTATCATAAAAAAATTATAATTAATTATTTACTTGGAAAAAAATTACAAAAATATATGCATCACATCAGGACATTATCCCTCTACTTATATCTAGAATATTATAAAAATATATTATCATTTTAATGTGGTTAGGGTGGTCAGACAGACACCTACTTCTTATTTTTTTCCCTAAAATTGAAGTACTACTGTATTGAAATTTCAGATTTTCACCAAATAGATTTTACTTTTTTGTAAATAAACCTAGTAATTTGGAAACTACATTCGGTTTTATACAAATTCTATTCTTACATAGTTTTGAAATAATATAGGCAACTTATTCAAATTTTTATGTCAAGATGCCTAACTCTGATTTTTTTGATTTTTTTGCTACGTCGAGGCCTATTTTTTCCATGATGATCCTAGACATACCCGGGAATAAAATATGATTGACATATAATATGGTCTGATAACTATGCAACATAGTTCAAGAACTCATGCATGTTCTACTGGTTGTGCAGGAAGCATGTCATTACAGGTGTTCAACATATGTGGAACATTTGTGAGGTCAGACATGGAAAGGGGGAGCATGATGGTGCAGGAGCATGTGTGAAAAGAGCATTAGCATGAGAAGAGTTAAAGTATAAAGACAAAACAAAGTTGAAAGATGAAAAATCAATCATCGAGTGGTGTAATGCTTCGATGGGTCGAGGTAATGAAGGTACACCTTCAATTCGTAGATTTTTTTGGTTGATGGATGATACTAACATTGCACCATGTGAAGAATGTTGTACACTAACAAGATCAAGCGAAGTACACTCTTTCTTTAGCTCAAATTTAGGTTCATGGAGTATCAGTGCATGAAAGATGGCATTATTTTATTCTTCATGTACAAAGCAAGCCTAAAATGATTGTGAGTTAGGGGAGTGGGTTGACAAATGGTTGACAAGTTATCTTAGCTCACTTCACATGTATTGCCCTCTGATGGCATTGGAACTGACACAGATGGAATCATCGGTCAACTTTGACCACATATCAAATCTAGTTCAACTACATGATATATCTACTTGCTTAGTTTTTGAAATTCCATATCGTTATCTTGCTTTGTACTGTATTCATAATGTTGACAAATTTCAAAAAAAAATTTGCACATATCAATGCAGGGCATGTTTATGCAGTTATTGCAGATGAAGACAATTAAGAGGGAACAAACTATTACTTGTGTCGTTGTGTTGAGGCTAAAAATAAATTGGATTCCCTAGTTATAGATGGAGAAAACATTGAATACCCTATAGACTAAGTTGTGGTTACTAGAGCATGGCTTAGAAAGTACCCACATTCGACTGTTAAACATTGGCTATTTTAGGACTTTGACACGCATCGTAAGATTATTCATAACTCGAACCTTGTCATGGCATCCAATGTTCTTTTGACCAAATATGGGGGTAGACCTTTGAACAAGACCTTATGGAAGGTTCGTGAGTTTGACCATGAGGCAAAACTTGACACAATAAAGAGTAGAGCAAACCCGGATGGTTCGTTGGATTAATTTGTAAGTATATGCACATTGGTTCTTATTAATTTATACTTGTATGCACATTAATTTTTTGATGCCAATGCTATCATCTTTTTTTAATTTTCCTATTTTTAAGTAACATAGTAAATAGTGATTGGTGTCCCCTTGCAAAAAATCCAGATCTATGAGCCATCCAAGAGAATGTCATCCAAAAAAGAAATGCAACATCCTTATTTTGATGATCTTTACAAATCTCAATCATGATTTTAAGCAATTAAAAAAAGTGTGTGAAAATCTTGGTGAGGGAATTTCAAGTTATTCATTTGAAGTTAACCTTATCATGAGAAACTATGATGTAGACATTATAAGAGCATCTGAAATTTCAACCTACTCTATTAATGAGAGGTGTTGTGTGCAATAGGTATGTTGGAATTCCAAGTGAATATGTATGACCAGGAGTGACTAAGTTGTGAGACCTACATGCCTATATGTAAGTTCCTTCCATCTATTTTTATTTCATTTTCATTTTAGATGCTCTTTCTTTTTCTCTTTTACTTTGTGTATTTGTAAGTAAACTACTAAAAATTTACCAATCTCTTGTTGTAGAAAATTTTGATTTATGAGCCATCAAAGAGAATCTTAGCCAAAAAAGCAATGCAACATCCTTATTTTGATGATCTTGAAAAATCTCAATTTTTATTTCAAGCCATTACAAAAGAGCGTGTAAAGCTTAGCAAGGGAATATCAAGTTACTCAATTGAAGTTAACCTCATAATTAGCACCTATGATGTAGAAATTTAAAGAGAATATTGAATGTATGAGTGACATTGTAAAGGATCTGTGAGAATGAAGTACCTAAGGCATTGTAATGAGATTTACTTAAATATTGATATTTACTCAAATACTGTAATTTTGGAGTTCATGTTTTGTGTAGTAGGACCTTGTTTTGTAAATGTATTCAATAGGAAAATTTGCAAAATTTGAATTTTGAAATGTAAACAATGTGAAAAACATCATGCAAAGGTCATATGCAATGTATTCAAAGTCTCAAAGAGGTAATTAGGTTATTAGAGAAGTGATATTATAGACATGGAAAATTGACTGACACACTTGATCCTGATTACTAACATCGTTTCATCCTAAATCATACTCTTAGATTGTCGTCACTTTTCATCTCCTAATTAAATAAATCATTATCTATTTAATTAAGTCATTCTCCTCTTTGTTGATTAAATTAATCAATTTAATTTAATTAACCCTATATCTTTGTTCATTTAAATAATTCATTTTATTTAAATTAAATCTCTAGAGTCCTCTTATTAAATTGAATAAATTAAAACCTTATTTGATTTAATCTAACATTACCCCCTTTAGTTAAATAAATCAAAATATTTATTTAATTAAACCCTTCCTCTCAATTTGATTTAAATTCACTCATAAATTTAAGTCTAAATTGTCACATCTCCTAAATCCTCATTAAATTAATTAATCTTTGATTAATTTAATCCTAAAACATGTCACATTCTCTAGAGAATTCAACTTGCATAATAAATCAATTACTTTGATTTATTAAATTGCCTATTTTCTCTCAACATGGAATAAGGGAGGAATATTCCTTCCAATTTGAATTCAAAACCAAGTGGATTTGTCCTTCCAACAAAGCATTTAATCCTCTTACATGTCCTTGTGCATTGAGCCAAGTGGCATTTATTTCATTCTTTTTTCCCTTTCACATGTCATTTCCTCAATTTCAAATTCCACCTAATATCATTTATTGGCACTTTGATCAAAATGTGCACAACATTCACCCATTCACATTTTGACAAGTGGCACTTGGCCATTGGATGTTGAATGATCCCACATTGCTCAATTTCACTCTCTCTTCCAATTTGGAAATCTATAAATGAGAGACTCTTCCTCTAATTTTTCATCCACAATCCAAGAAAGTCTACTATACTTCATTTCATGTACAGTTTGAGAAAAGTTACTCTCTTCACATTGAGAGCTAATTTTGTCTACTTCATAGCAAGTGTTCATCATTTTTATGGTTTCATAACTAGGTTATGCCAAAATCTCATCAAGGAGCTACAACCATCACCAAATCATCATCAAACTTAAAAAGGAGTTGGGAAAGGGCCAATTTCTACACACAATTAGCACCAATTCCCCCATTGGATCAAGAGTTTGATTTGCATTGAATATATTTAATATCTTTTGTTCATATTTGTTTGTGTTTTTCATCTTATTTCTTACTCTTTTCAATTTAAATGGATTTCATGGGGAATCTTGATTCTCACTTGCATTTGATCTAACATTGTGTTTGTTTGCTATGTTTGTGCAGGTGTAGGATTGGGGTTCACATTTTGGCACTAGAATATGAGTCCTCCCAACTGACATAACCCCAAACCTTAAACGAGCCTTTGTCAAAAGGTCCTTACATTTTTTCATCCTAGGAGAAACCCTCTATCTTAAGAGCATTGAAGGAACCCTTTTGTGTTGCTTAAATCCTAAGGAAGCCATGACTGCTCTGACTAAGGTCCACAATTGCATTTGTGGTTCACACTCAAGTGGTATAACCTTGGCTAAGAAATTGTTGAGGATCGAGTACTACTGGCCAACAATGGAAAGAGAGGCACATGACTTTGTTAGAAAGTGTTTACAGTGCCAACAGCATGGAGACCTTATTCATGCACCAACTCAAGAGTTTCATCCTATTGTTACACCTTGGCCCTTTTCATAATGGGGGCTCAATCTCATTAGAAAAATCACCCCCACCTAATCCAAAATCCACAAATTCATCATCACTGCCACAAAGTACTTTACAAAGTAGTTTGAAGCCATCCCAATGACCTACATAACTAGAAAGAAAATATCCAAGTTCATCTTGAACTATCTCATTTGCCGATACAGTGTCCCTCAATCCATTATCCTTGATAATGAGTCACCTTTCAAGAATCAGGATGTGCATGAAATTTGCCACAAATTCAATATCCAACATCGCTTTTCCACTTCGTATTACCTAAAAGGCAATGGCCAAGAAAAAGCCACTAATAAAACTATCTTAAAAATACTTAAGAAAATAGTCCATGACTCTGGTCATGACTAGCATCTGCAACTAAATATTGCCTTATGGGCCCATCCCACTGGCATCCACACACCAACATGTGCCACCCCATTCTCCCTGGTCTACAGATCAGAATCCATCCTCCCAATCGAGATCGAGCTCCCATGATTAAGGATATCACTACAAAACCTCATTTCAAATGAGGAATATCGGGTGTCAAGGTTAAATGAGCTAGAGTTATTAGATGAACGGTGCATGGCTGCCCTCAACCATCTATAGCTCTATTAGGACCGCTTAAAGTGTAGTTACAACATGAAGATCAGGAGGTGCAGGTTCCAAGTTAGCGAACTAGTGCTGAAGGAGAACTGGAAGAATGCACCAAACCCAGAAAGAAAAGGAAAATTTGATCCCAACTAGTTGGGACCTTTCATCAATACAACAAGCTATAAATTAGGGGTATACCAATTATCAACACCAGAAGATGAGATCTGCAAGAGCCCCTAAATAGTTCCCATCTCAAAAAAAATTATGCCTAAAAATATTTCAAGGTATAAAACCAAAAATATAAAAAAATCATAAAGTATCCTAAAAAAATGGTCACCCAGATGAAAACCTAGCAAACAGGCATCTCTGTGGCAACAAAAAAATAAAAAAATACAGTAATCCAAAAAAAACAGAAAAAGGATTAAAAATAGTAAAGAAAAAAATCATCCTCTAGTGAAAAACACTTCGGTGGCGCTTTAGACAATTACCTTGGTGAAAACCTAGAAAATAGGCACCAAGTGTAAATAAAGCACTCTCCATCCACCAAGATCTTCAAAGCCTATTTTGTGCACTCACTTATCCACTACACTCCATCTATCCTTCCACCCATCCGTTCACAACTGTACCATAGCTTGATATTGTGCTCATATCATGTTCCACCCTAGTACTACTTGGCATATTCCTAAGGTCAGTTTGATATGCCTATATCGAAGAAGTCTATCGCATCACACTGGGGGCATGTACCTATACCTGCATTGGATCGGATTTGTGTATATTCTGGTGATCTTCCTTAAAAGAAAAAAAATGCCATAACATTCAAAAAATCCATCAAAAAATTCAAAAAAATAATCCAAATGATTCAAAATTTAAAACATGTCGAAAATCTAAAAAATCAAAATTAGAGCCATCGTCCGAACTACACCATCTCTGAGCTTGAACGTAGGCAATTTTTATCTTTGATCATCCCTCGAGACACCCTAGGTCAATCCTTTAGGCATCCATCATAATTTGGCAATCCGTTTGCCCCTTTCTCTCATCATTAAGTGGAGTCTGTCATCAGTCAAACTACACGGTCTTTGCATGTATGAT
>CM021100.1:555254511-555296111 GCA_007115665.2 Sequoiadendron giganteum | reverse complement strand
TTGTATTTTTTATGATTTTTTTAAAAATAAAAAATCAATCTTTTTTTTATTGTTTTTTTTATATAAAAAACAATTTTTTTCTGTAATAGCCCAATCACACTTTTACAGTGACGGCCATTTGGCCATCAAATTTAACCTAGTGTTTTTGTTGCGACAGCCGTATGACCGTCAAATTTAACCCAGCACTGGTTTTTTCCCTCTTTGGAGCTGATTTATTCCGGAGGCCGTAACTTAGGCATACGATATCATTTTTTGGAAAACGAGATATCGTCGGAAAGTTGGTTTTCTCATATTTCCAGTGGTGTGGGTCTCATCACTTCTTTTTTTTGTTGGTGCATTCTATAGTCATTTGAAGACAAAGGGGCTATTTTCAGTCTCAAGCTCATAACTTTTGATCAGTTTCTCTGTTTTTCGCAATCTCAGCGGCATTGGAACCGTATTTCAAAGCTCCTCAATTTCATCCATGCCATTTTTCTAGATTTCACTCTAGGTATATTTTATTCAGTTATTTGTGTTTTCACACTCTGGTGGATTACCTGGACATATTTGCTCTTGGAAACTTTTTGTTTGCATGGGATGCTTTGTTTTTGGTTGTTCTTCATGTATTTCCAGCATTTTGTCCTTTGAGGATATTTTGAGCATCATTTGTAAGCTATATTTTATGTAAACACACTGAGATAAAGTGCCACACTATCGTACATGCATCTTTTGGGGATTTTGCACATAAGGTTGTGCCATATTTTGTACTCGCACTGATATTATAAAGTGCCATGAGGGGTTGTGTAGTTTTCCTTTGTTTTTCCATCACATCCTTGTCCGGTGAGTATCCCTCCACGACGACAGTGAATCCATACCATGGGGGGTTGTGTAGTTTTCCTTTGTTTGCCATCACACCTTTGTCCAGTGAGTGTCCCTCCATGACGACCATGGATCCATATGATTCCAGCCTCATGCATGTGTGCTTTGTTTTGCACACCACTTTTTCAGTTGCAGGTGCTATCTTGCGCACTTTCAGATGTTTCTTCTCCTTCATGCACTACAAGGTGTTTCACATCATTTCAGTGGATCTGTCAGGCTCTCCCAGTTCAACATTATGGGGGGTTATTATATTGTTCTGCTAATTCTTCCTTGGTTTCACCTTGGAAGGAATCTTCCATTCTCAGTTGATCAGTGTTTCAGACTATTGGTTCTTGTGCCATCTGTATCTTCATTCCAGGTGTTTGCCTTTGTTTTCCATATGATTCGAGTAGTGTCGTATGGGCACTTATGCAGATTATTGTCTTCTTGTTCCTGATCATCCTATCTTCAGCGGAGGTTCTTCAGCACCATAGCAGTCATCTTTCGACAGTTGTTTGCAGCTTCTTCTGCTTCAGTGATGTTCTTCTTTTTGGCCTTCTGCATCTCTTTTTGGAGTAGAGCTTTTTCCCATGAGGTTTTCTCTAT
Organism: Sequoiadendron giganteum; assembly: GCA_007115665.2. NCBI lineage: Eukaryota > Viridiplantae > Streptophyta > Pinopsida > Cupressales > Cupressaceae > Sequoiadendron > Sequoiadendron giganteum. Next base: position 555,294,668 of record CM021100.1, on the reverse strand, counting down.
TTCTCCTCTTTATAGAGATTTGGTTGTATTTGGGTACCTGATCTGGCCTAGTTTCGGGACCCATGTTTCCTTCTTGCATTGTAGTTACCTTTGCTTTTCTGCATTTGTTTGTAGCTGCACTGTTGCTCATCTTAAGGGGGGGTGTTAGAGTAAAGGTTTTAACTTAATTATGTTGATTAAGTTACCTTTATTCCCTTCTTAAGATTTCACATTAGTTTGCATAATGTGACATTTAATAATTATATTAATTATTAAATGTTATCCTATTAGGGCTTCTATTAGGGTTTTTCCTATTAGGGTTTTATTAGGGTTTGCATGATCTCCTTTTTATAAGGATTGATCCCATTGTATTTCATATCAATTCATTCTCTCATTCTCTCTGATATATACATTTTCAGTTTTCAGAGAACCCTTCCTTGTTTGTCTCCATCTCTTCTTTTGTGATAGGTTATTTGCATGCAGGTGATCTTCGAGGTTTGTGGTGTTGTATTTTCTCAACTCCTACAAGTACTTGGGTTCCTCAAAATTTGATAATTGTTAGTTTTGAAACCTAAGAAAATAATTTTTTTGTTCATGGAGGCCTGGTGGTGGGTTCTTGAGGGGTCCATTTGTAAAATTGGCTAATTTGGGCCCTAAAACAGTGAAATTTGTCAATTTGAGGAAATTTTATTAAAAGAGTAATATGTGGATTTTGTATATGTCTCATACCACTAAAATGGATATCTAGATCAATCATTTGTTTAACAGGTGTTTTGGGAGGTTTGTGAAGCCTACAAGGCAATTTCGGGTCAAAAGTGGCTTTTAGAAGAGTTTGTTTGATCTTATTTTTGTAGGTGTTTTAATGTCAAGATTCTAACATCTTGATGGTGTTGACACTTTTTTTGTGCATTAAATTTCACTTTGGAGTCATAATGAAGAGCCATGGTTGATAGGTAACCATGTTGTCCTGTTGAGTCAATTGAAAGTTGATGTCTTCGTTGGCATATTTTAGAGAAGTTGTGTCAATTTTTATATTGGGTTCCCACCACTTTGCATCAATCTAATTCTAGGCACACAACATACATCAGAACCAGGGGTTACTTCTTTGGACTATGTTTGACTTCCAATAAGCCTACTAGCAAAAGGCTTCCTAATTACCCCAGATTTGCAAAGGAAGTACCTTTTAAAGGTGAGGTTTCCACTCAAATAGAGAGAATAGTAAATTTTCATGATACCAAAATACCAATTTCATGATTACTTTTCCCACATAAGGTCATTACCCTACTGTCCCAAGAAACCCTCCAAAACACAAGTAAAAACAAGGTTTTTCAAGGATTTCACAACTTTGAGCCTCTCCCATCCCTCCCAACGGTCCAAACACCTTCCAATACCTTTTCAAAAACTTATCAAACACTCACAATTCCATTACACTCATTATTTTTCAGAATCACCATCATGGTTATTCACTTTCACATAGAAATGTGCTTTGGCCAGCCTAGTGCATCACTCCACCGACCAAACCCATGCTTTTCGAGACTCCTAAACAAATTTTAAATGTAAATTATTGTGTTATACATCAATATACCAATTTAGAGATCCATCATAGTGGGTAGATTGATGAAAATCAATACATTATAACCTCAAACCCTTACACTGTCAAAACAAGGCAAACTTGGAGAAACGACTAAAAATCTCTTCTAAAATGGTATTAAGACACAAAAAATTATTCAATTGAAGATAAAGTCATGCATCAATTATATCCCAAATCTTCAAGGCATCACAACCCTAACAGGTCCGTACATAGAGAAAGAACACAGGAAAACACAAGAAAATCACAAAAATAAGAGAATTCCTTTATTTTATTTTATTCAAATCTTGAAGAGCAGCCTCCATTAGAGAATTTACATGATATTTATCTTATTTCCATTCAAAATCAACTCCCCCAAATTATCTAAATTTTTTTGTATCTTCTTAACTAACTTATCTCTTCACAACTTTGCCAAAAAATGCAATTTTTTGCAAATGTCAAGCCAAATCTCCCCCCTAAACACCTAGAATGAATCAAAAGAACTAAATACATATTAAGATTCATCTCATATACCTTATTTAAAATATATCATTATATTACACTCAAAAACAACAAGAACCTTACTTTTACCCGTCATCACATGCACCAAAAAGCCTCATTTTTACCCAGGAAACTAGTGGTTTATTGAAAAACACTCATCCAACCCTCACACAATCTTATGAATACTTCAAAAAGGCCTGAAATGGTCTGAAAAAAATAAATTCAACAAGAAACAATGCTACGCCAACTCAAAACACACTTTAGCATATCAAAACCTCTTGAAAACTCATAGAAAACACAAAATTTCAATATAGGGATTCATGCCCAACACCCTTTTCATTCAATGGTGCTCTCGCACCATGTATGCTTCTAGATTTTGTATACATATATATGAAATAATTTGAAATTTTATATACTTTTCCATGCTTCCATTTTGAGCCTATCTTACAATCATGGCATTTCACATTACCACTTTTCTTTATGGCATTCTGGATTGAAAAAAATCATGTCACCTTTGTCTATGCTAGGTTAACTCTTGTACAGGATGGTTGTAGGTATTATTTAAATGAAGCCTTTAACGACATATATTTTTCAATTAACTAGAATGGATACATTTTTTAGGAACTAATATTCCTCTCATTACCATGGTACAGATAAAATTATCCGCCATACCAAAGAAAAAGACAAAGAGGAAACTAACAAACGAAGAGAACGAAACCTTCAAATAAAAGGAGAGAGTTCGGGTGGCGAAATATCATGAAAAGAATAAATTGGAAATGATTAATGAAAACAAGCTAATTGAAGAGGAACCTCAACCATCAAAAAGAGAATGAGAATTGCCAACACAAAAGGCATGAATGCAAAAGCATCGTCGTAAGACAGATTCAGATACCATAGTTAGAGACACACCCTCTAAGGAAAATGAATATGCAGGGACACCATTAAGCACAAGTGAATATGGAGGGACACCATCTACCACGAGTGAATATTGTCTACCACGAGTGAATATTGTTGGACACCATCCAACACATTTCAAGTTGAGAGTACATCATCACTTGGATTTGACGAAGAAGGTATGCCATCATCCCCATGTGAACCTCAAGGTATGTCTTCTTCTCAACCCTTGATCGAAGGTACGCAATCTAGCCCACCTCAATTAAATATTTATGAAACTCCTAATGTTGAGATGTATGTACCTAGGAGAACACCACCTAGAATTTTGCATAGAAAGCCAAAGTATTTGATTAATATTGATGATGAGCTTTTGTAGAACATGGAAGGTAAGATTTCAACATGCACTTGTAGAAGATATGCTAATAAGATTTGGGAATGATTCTTTGAAAGGCTAAATGAGACCGCAAGATGTCACCTATTTGTTGAAATGATGTGGGGTGTAAAGTATAGGAACATCATGAAGACTCTTGCATTGAGAACATCAAATGCATCAAGTGAAGACACTATTGTGAAGAATCTAATGGATGCTTATGAGAGTGTGGGTAAGACCTCACACTCAAAGGATAGTAATGTCACCCAACATGTCATTACATCGACTTTGGTAAGCTCTCAAACAAAGATATCTTGTCACATTAGAAAGATGAGTGAACAAATGGGAATTAGTACAAAAAATTTATCAAGAGCCATTCAAAGGTGACAAAGAATTGAGGGAACTAATTCAAATGAATTATGGGAATTCTCGGGGAGACTCTCACAAAAACATAAATAAGTTGTCGAAGCCTTGAGAACATTAATTGAAGAGTATTGGAAGAATAACACAAGGCCATCTTTGAATCAAAGGGATGTGGTAAGAAGGAGAAACGGTAGTCGGAATTGTGAGCCACATCCAAAGTATTTTTTGGATATGACACAAACCCAATTTTTTCAAAAAATTGAAAATGATTATCCTCAAATTATTATTTCTCAAAGATTTATTTAAATTCTTAAACCTTTTTATGTCAAGATAAATCACACACACACTACTTGTTGTTGTATATGACATATTGAATTTTCTAACCATTATGATGTTTATCATTCTATATGATTCTATATGTTTAGATTTGCATACTAACAATGTTTTTCAGGATTGTGGCATAGAAGCCCCACCAAAATATTCAAGAGAGTTCTTATTAAAAAAATAATGTGAAATAGAGGATGGCCAGATATTCTACAAGACAACATGCTTGGATGGTTCATGCGAGCGTTGCGGTGGCTTCCAACGTATACCAGTATGTCAACATATGGAAAGCACAGATGAGGTGGGACATAAACTAATAGAGTTTGAGAAGTATAAAACAGTGGCACATGTTATAAAAGATGGGTCTCAAGAAAAAAGGTGTGATTTGGTTATTGAGAAGATTCCAGTGTACCATTTTATGTCCATGTTTCATGACAATATATTTTTTGAGTATGCAATACATACCCATAGAGCCGGATGGTTGGATACAAAATTCAAGCTATGCAAGGACACCTTTCTAGTTGGAAGCATAGTATCAATGGTTGAATTTGTAGAGAAATACACTCTACAGCTACAACATGAGGTGCAGTCACAGTATTACAACTCTACATAGGTTTTGATATTTGTGCACATAGCATTCATTCATGCATCTGATAGTACATATGACCAAAGGAAGGTATTGAGGGATTACCACTTTTACATTAGTGATAATCAAACACATTCTCCAGAGTTTGTGCAAGGTTTCTTCCAGATGGTCTACAGTGTTTTGGCTAAGAGGGGCGGGTATGTGCAGGATCATGATGGGCCAAAAAGTTGCAATTTGATGGGTATGTGGCTTACGACTTTTTTTTACCCAAAATTGATGAAACGAAAAGGGTTTTTAAAGGAGATTCTCAGATTTCCACCAATATAAGTTATGCTTTACTTTGAATTTAATAAATAATTATTATTCATTTTCTATTGAATTACGACTAAAGTGTTGATTTTTAGGCTAATTGAAAAACATCTATAGATTTCAAACGGTATCATATTTTTTAAATCCAAAACATGTGTCACATTCTATGCTTCATATAATATAAGATTCAAAAATAAAAAAATGAATTTCATGAATTTTTGACTAGGTTAAGGTGGTCAGACATACAAGTCTTTATATTTTTTCAAAATTTATCATAAAAAAATTATAATTAATTATTTACTTGGAAAAAAATTACAAAAATATATGCATCACATCAGGACATTATCCCTCTACTTATATCTAGAATATTATAAAAATATATTATCATTTTAATGTGGTTAGGGTGGTCAGACAGACACCTACTTCTTATTTTTTTCCCTAAAATTGAAGTACTACTGTATTGAAATTTCAGATTTTCACCAAATAGATTTTACTTTTTTGTAAATAAACCTAGTAATTTGGAAACTACATTCGGTTTTATACAAATTCTATTCTTACATAGTTTTGAAATAATATAGGCAACTTATTCAAATTTTTATGTCAAGATGCCTAACTCTGATTTTTTTGATTTTTTTGCTACGTCGAGGCCTATTTTTTCCATGATGATCCTAGACATACCCGGGAATAAAATATGATTGACATATAATATGGTCTGATAACTATGCAACATAGTTCAAGAACTCATGCATGTTCTACTGGTTGTGCAGGAAGCATGTCATTACAGGTGTTCAACATATGTGGAACATTTGTGAGGTCAGACATGGAAAGGGGGAGCATGATGGTGCAGGAGCATGTGTGAAAAGAGCATTAGCATGAGAAGAGTTAAAGTATAAAGACAAAACAAAGTTGAAAGATGAAAAATCAATCATCGAGTGGTGTAATGCTTCGATGGGTCGAGGTAATGAAGGTACACCTTCAATTCGTAGATTTTTTTGGTTGATGGATGATACTAACATTGCACCATGTGAAGAATGTTGTACACTAACAAGATCAAGCGAAGTACACTCTTTCTTTAGCTCAAATTTAGGTTCATGGAGTATCAGTGCATGAAAGATGGCATTATTTTATTCTTCATGTACAAAGCAAGCCTAAAATGATTGTGAGTTAGGGGAGTGGGTTGACAAATGGTTGACAAGTTATCTTAGCTCACTTCACATGTATTGCCCTCTGATGGCATTGGAACTGACACAGATGGAATCATCGGTCAACTTTGACCACATATCAAATCTAGTTCAACTACATGATATATCTACTTGCTTAGTTTTTGAAATTCCATATCGTTATCTTGCTTTGTACTGTATTCATAATGTTGACAAATTTCAAAAAAAAATTTGCACATATCAATGCAGGGCATGTTTATGCAGTTATTGCAGATGAAGACAATTAAGAGGGAACAAACTATTACTTGTGTCGTTGTGTTGAGGCTAAAAATAAATTGGATTCCCTAGTTATAGATGGAGAAAACATTGAATACCCTATAGACTAAGTTGTGGTTACTAGAGCATGGCTTAGAAAGTACCCACATTCGACTGTTAAACATTGGCTATTTTAGGACTTTGACACGCATCGTAAGATTATTCATAACTCGAACCTTGTCATGGCATCCAATGTTCTTTTGACCAAATATGGGGGTAGACCTTTGAACAAGACCTTATGGAAGGTTCGTGAGTTTGACCATGAGGCAAAACTTGACACAATAAAGAGTAGAGCAAACCCGGATGGTTCGTTGGATTAATTTGTAAGTATATGCACATTGGTTCTTATTAATTTATACTTGTATGCACATTAATTTTTTGATGCCAATGCTATCATCTTTTTTTAATTTTCCTATTTTTAAGTAACATAGTAAATAGTGATTGGTGTCCCCTTGCAAAAAATCCAGATCTATGAGCCATCCAAGAGAATGTCATCCAAAAAAGAAATGCAACATCCTTATTTTGATGATCTTTACAAATCTCAATCATGATTTTAAGCAATTAAAAAAAGTGTGTGAAAATCTTGGTGAGGGAATTTCAAGTTATTCATTTGAAGTTAACCTTATCATGAGAAACTATGATGTAGACATTATAAGAGCATCTGAAATTTCAACCTACTCTATTAATGAGAGGTGTTGTGTGCAATAGGTATGTTGGAATTCCAAGTGAATATGTATGACCAGGAGTGACTAAGTTGTGAGACCTACATGCCTATATGTAAGTTCCTTCCATCTATTTTTATTTCATTTTCATTTTAGATGCTCTTTCTTTTTCTCTTTTACTTTGTGTATTTGTAAGTAAACTACTAAAAATTTACCAATCTCTTGTTGTAGAAAATTTTGATTTATGAGCCATCAAAGAGAATCTTAGCCAAAAAAGCAATGCAACATCCTTATTTTGATGATCTTGAAAAATCTCAATTTTTATTTCAAGCCATTACAAAAGAGCGTGTAAAGCTTAGCAAGGGAATATCAAGTTACTCAATTGAAGTTAACCTCATAATTAGCACCTATGATGTAGAAATTTAAAGAGAATATTGAATGTATGAGTGACATTGTAAAGGATCTGTGAGAATGAAGTACCTAAGGCATTGTAATGAGATTTACTTAAATATTGATATTTACTCAAATACTGTAATTTTGGAGTTCATGTTTTGTGTAGTAGGACCTTGTTTTGTAAATGTATTCAATAGGAAAATTTGCAAAATTTGAATTTTGAAATGTAAACAATGTGAAAAACATCATGCAAAGGTCATATGCAATGTATTCAAAGTCTCAAAGAGGTAATTAGGTTATTAGAGAAGTGATATTATAGACATGGAAAATTGACTGACACACTTGATCCTGATTACTAACATCGTTTCATCCTAAATCATACTCTTAGATTGTCGTCACTTTTCATCTCCTAATTAAATAAATCATTATCTATTTAATTAAGTCATTCTCCTCTTTGTTGATTAAATTAATCAATTTAATTTAATTAACCCTATATCTTTGTTCATTTAAATAATTCATTTTATTTAAATTAAATCTCTAGAGTCCTCTTATTAAATTGAATAAATTAAAACCTTATTTGATTTAATCTAACATTACCCCCTTTAGTTAAATAAATCAAAATATTTATTTAATTAAACCCTTCCTCTCAATTTGATTTAAATTCACTCATAAATTTAAGTCTAAATTGTCACATCTCCTAAATCCTCATTAAATTAATTAATCTTTGATTAATTTAATCCTAAAACATGTCACATTCTCTAGAGAATTCAACTTGCATAATAAATCAATTACTTTGATTTATTAAATTGCCTATTTTCTCTCAACATGGAATAAGGGAGGAATATTCCTTCCAATTTGAATTCAAAACCAAGTGGATTTGTCCTTCCAACAAAGCATTTAATCCTCTTACATGTCCTTGTGCATTGAGCCAAGTGGCATTTATTTCATTCTTTTTTCCCTTTCACATGTCATTTCCTCAATTTCAAATTCCACCTAATATCATTTATTGGCACTTTGATCAAAATGTGCACAACATTCACCCATTCACATTTTGACAAGTGGCACTTGGCCATTGGATGTTGAATGATCCCACATTGCTCAATTTCACTCTCTCTTCCAATTTGGAAATCTATAAATGAGAGACTCTTCCTCTAATTTTTCATCCACAATCCAAGAAAGTCTACTATACTTCATTTCATGTACAGTTTGAGAAAAGTTACTCTCTTCACATTGAGAGCTAATTTTGTCTACTTCATAGCAAGTGTTCATCATTTTTATGGTTTCATAACTAGGTTATGCCAAAATCTCATCAAGGAGCTACAACCATCACCAAATCATCATCAAACTTAAAAAGGAGTTGGGAAAGGGCCAATTTCTACACACAATTAGCACCAATTCCCCCATTGGATCAAGAGTTTGATTTGCATTGAATATATTTAATATCTTTTGTTCATATTTGTTTGTGTTTTTCATCTTATTTCTTACTCTTTTCAATTTAAATGGATTTCATGGGGAATCTTGATTCTCACTTGCATTTGATCTAACATTGTGTTTGTTTGCTATGTTTGTGCAGGTGTAGGATTGGGGTTCACATTTTGGCACTAGAATATGAGTCCTCCCAACTGACATAACCCCAAACCTTAAACGAGCCTTTGTCAAAAGGTCCTTACATTTTTTCATCCTAGGAGAAACCCTCTATCTTAAGAGCATTGAAGGAACCCTTTTGTGTTGCTTAAATCCTAAGGAAGCCATGACTGCTCTGACTAAGGTCCACAATTGCATTTGTGGTTCACACTCAAGTGGTATAACCTTGGCTAAGAAATTGTTGAGGATCGAGTACTACTGGCCAACAATGGAAAGAGAGGCACATGACTTTGTTAGAAAGTGTTTACAGTGCCAACAGCATGGAGACCTTATTCATGCACCAACTCAAGAGTTTCATCCTATTGTTACACCTTGGCCCTTTTCATAATGGGGGCTCAATCTCATTAGAAAAATCACCCCCACCTAATCCAAAATCCACAAATTCATCATCACTGCCACAAAGTACTTTACAAAGTAGTTTGAAGCCATCCCAATGACCTACATAACTAGAAAGAAAATATCCAAGTTCATCTTGAACTATCTCATTTGCCGATACAGTGTCCCTCAATCCATTATCCTTGATAATGAGTCACCTTTCAAGAATCAGGATGTGCATGAAATTTGCCACAAATTCAATATCCAACATCGCTTTTCCACTTCGTATTACCTAAAAGGCAATGGCCAAGAAAAAGCCACTAATAAAACTATCTTAAAAATACTTAAGAAAATAGTCCATGACTCTGGTCATGACTAGCATCTGCAACTAAATATTGCCTTATGGGCCCATCCCACTGGCATCCACACACCAACATGTGCCACCCCATTCTCCCTGGTCTACAGATCAGAATCCATCCTCCCAATCGAGATCGAGCTCCCATGATTAAGGATATCACTACAAAACCTCATTTCAAATGAGGAATATCGGGTGTCAAGGTTAAATGAGCTAGAGTTATTAGATGAACGGTGCATGGCTGCCCTCAACCATCTATAGCTCTATTAGGACCGCTTAAAGTGTAGTTACAACATGAAGATCAGGAGGTGCAGGTTCCAAGTTAGCGAACTAGTGCTGAAGGAGAACTGGAAGAATGCACCAAACCCAGAAAGAAAAGGAAAATTTGATCCCAACTAGTTGGGACCTTTCATCAATACAACAAGCTATAAATTAGGGGTATACCAATTATCAACACCAGAAGATGAGATCTGCAAGAGCCCCTAAATAGTTCCCATCTCAAAAAAAATTATGCCTAAAAATATTTCAAGGTATAAAACCAAAAATATAAAAAAATCATAAAGTATCCTAAAAAAATGGTCACCCAGATGAAAACCTAGCAAACAGGCATCTCTGTGGCAACAAAAAAATAAAAAAATACAGTAATCCAAAAAAAACAGAAAAAGGATTAAAAATAGTAAAGAAAAAAATCATCCTCTAGTGAAAAACACTTCGGTGGCGCTTTAGACAATTACCTTGGTGAAAACCTAGAAAATAGGCACCAAGTGTAAATAAAGCACTCTCCATCCACCAAGATCTTCAAAGCCTATTTTGTGCACTCACTTATCCACTACACTCCATCTATCCTTCCACCCATCCGTTCACAACTGTACCATAGCTTGATATTGTGCTCATATCATGTTCCACCCTAGTACTACTTGGCATATTCCTAAGGTCAGTTTGATATGCCTATATCGAAGAAGTCTATCGCATCACACTGGGGGCATGTACCTATACCTGCATTGGATCGGATTTGTGTATATTCTGGTGATCTTCCTTAAAAGAAAAAAAATGCCATAACATTCAAAAAATCCATCAAAAAATTCAAAAAAATAATCCAAATGATTCAAAATTTAAAACATGTCGAAAATCTAAAAAATCAAAATTAGAGCCATCGTCCGAACTACACCATCTCTGAGCTTGAACGTAGGCAATTTTTATCTTTGATCATCCCTCGAGACACCCTAGGTCAATCCTTTAGGCATCCATCATAATTTGGCAATCCGTTTGCCCCTTTCTCTCATCATTAAGTGGAGTCTGTCATCAGTCAAACTACACGGTCTTTGCATGTATGATGTAGGAAAGGATAATCTATTGATCAGCTTCCGAGACCCCTAAGTTAGGTCTTTAAGTTATCCTCTTGGTAGTAAATCTTTAAAATACCAAAAAAAATTGTAAAACATCTGAAAACTCCAAAAAACAGCCTCAAAACATTTGAAAAAACCCAAAATGGTGCACCCGTCTCATCTCGCTTTCACCCACGATTGTCTCATTCCTAATAAATCAATCAATTCCTTCATCCTCTAGTGAGGAAATAAAGAGCAAGTCTAGTAGGTTCAAAAGTGAACACCCTAATTGTCAAAGTCTCAAGTCTAGGTCAGTAAGCAAACAAGTTGATCAACTCAAAGTATCAATAGCTTATCATCTAATCAATCTTATCAAAAACCTGATCACAACATGTCCTAGGATGCATCCTTCCTACACTGGACATCAACATCAAGTATCACCTTAGTTTAGCCTTGGCTAGCGGTACGAAGAACATTAGCTTGTTTTTTAACTTTATCTGTTCTTTTTGACCTATCTTATTTTGCACTCATTCCAAGGACCTCTCGATGATGCCTAAACAAAACAAGTTTAGAGAGAAAGGAATGGGGAAATTATCATGATATGTTTTATCTACTTTTCTTGTTGGATACTCTTGTAAAATAACTTATTTCATGCGTACCTTGTTTGGTTTGTAGGGAAGATATTTTAAGTGTCTTGTTGACCACATAGGAAGGCTTTCTTTTCTATGTTTTGGTCTGATATGTTTAGAATGTCTTAACTACATCCTGAATAAGTCATTGTATGCTAAGTGTGAATAGGAATACTCTTATCTAATTGATGATTCAAAGTCCATCACACTAGGTACCACGCCATCCTAGTTCTTTATACCTTGATGCATCGTACCTAGGTGTGTTATCAAATATAAAGTAATTGGCCCTTTGAATTTCCTGACTCCTCGTAAGAAAAAAATCAACATTTAATGACTTGTTGGATCTCTTTTCTTCTATCTTCTTTCCATACTAACATGGTACCATGATAGTTAATTAGAACATCACTAAATGCATCCACCCTGCATCCACAAAATCATCAGCATAAATGCATATCATATCATATAAATCATACCACATCATATCAATTCACATTATCATCGTCTTAAGTTATGAAGAATAATATAGATTTTTTATTCTAGGTATCTTAAGAGATCATTGCATTACATTCATCCCATAATATTGCACAGATCATTAAGGGTATAATAAAAATCATTAATCGGTCACATAACATTTGCATCATCAATCATTTGCACAACAATACATAAGAAATTGCAAACATTTCATCCATATGATTATCATCAAAGTGTATAGAAAAATAAAAAAATAAATGCATTCATAATCATCATACATCATATTGCATGAGCATAAATTAAAAACATTTCATAAAATCTCATAGCACATAGGAAATTCAAAAGAATCCATACATCATAAATAGAATCATCTCATATATATATCATCAAAAATGTACAACTGTCATGGTACAAAATCAGATCAAGTATATACATCAAAGTACATGATACAATAGGAGCAATAATTAGGGCCCATGGATCAAAAATGCAATTTTTTTTGTGATCGAAGGGCTAACCCTGTTGGTTGTTGCCCTCTCCTAACTACCTCTCACCATGGTCCTCAGGGGGCCTCATCCCCGTCTGCTGTGAAAATCTAACCATCTCTTGGTATGCCCTCAAGGATACTAACCGCCCCTAGGTGGATGAGGTTGTACTCTCCAACTACCTCCACCGAACAATCTCCTAATCCCTCTCGAACCAAACCCGGTCCTTCTCTATAGTAACTGTCAAAACCTGTTGCCAAGCCTAATCTCTCTCAGCTATCAAAATTTGTATCTTTCCTTGAAACTGTTGGATCAATACATCTCTATGATGGAGCTGCCCTTGTGGCTATTGATCTGGGACTGCTCTATCCCCATCTTTGGATTGATCATCCTATGTAGGAATCTCATGAATCTCTACTCGTGATGGTGTTGGTGCTAGTGGGGGTGCCTGGTCCCATGGTGGTGTCTGATGTGGAGGAGGGCCACCCCCTCCCATGTCCCCATTACCATCTATGTGACCATCACCTTTGCCTCCCTGTCCTTTACCTCTACCAACAGACCTACCTCTCAGCCTCTGTAGCGAAAGAACTATGCCTAGAACTATCAATCAGAGAGGAGGCCTGAACCAAGCTCTATAAGCCTAGGTAACCCCTGTATCTACCAGCCCCTGATCATATGGCCATGGCCTAGCCACTAGCTTCCTAAACGAGGCTACTACCTCTGGTGTTGGAATTGATAAGCCCCATATTGTCTCTCTCGTACTACGGGTAAAGATCATAGTGTACTGATCATCCGGCCTATCTTGAATCTCGCCAAACTGTCGGGCCACCCTCTCAGGGAGGTACCACTCTATCATGGTGTGCTCTCGACCCTCCATCCATCTATCCTATCAAGAAAATAATAGATGCTTAGGATCATCATACCATAGGCCTATATCCATCTAGGGCCTCCAAAAAAACTCTCACATCTCATGAAGAACTCGCCACCAATGGGTGATGCCTCTGATTCCTATGTGATTAAACTGAATCTGGGCTCAGGCCCCATACCACCAAATGACAAGATCATCAATATTTAGAACAATCGGTGTGACATCCAAACGGAGCACTAAAATCCGCTCCCATGCCTAGATGTGCAACATAGTAACCTTGGCCCCAAGAGCCTTGCTGTCAAGATATGAAAACTCATGCAAATTCATGTATAAGGAAGCCAACATCATTGGCCCCCAAGCAAAGCACTCTTTGCAGAGGACCATTCGCCCATGCCAGTCCCTAGCCTAGACTAAAGTATCATCCCCGCTAATCTGGTGCCACAAGACTTGAAATGATGGATGCAACAATCAACCTGTAGGTGGGTACTACGCCCCAGTATCTCTCCAATTCAATCTGTCCATCAGAAAAATGGATCTCATCAAGACCCATCACATCAAAGCAAGCATCCCTACTAACATTTGGATCATAAATAACTCTAGCTCCATGGATGGATAGTCATAGGATGCACCAAGCATCCTCAAAAGTGATGGTGGCCTCACAAGTAGGAAGATGGAAAAAATAGGTCTCACCATGCCACCGCTCAGCCAAAGCTATTATCAAACCCAAGTGGGTCCAAACAAGAGGAACGTACACAACAAACTAGAGGATGAGAATACCAAGCTACTCATAAAGGAATATGTGCATACCCTGTAATCTTCACAACACCGGCCATCGGTGCTCCCTCGAGTGAAGTATATCAAGGTCTTCCTCCACAAGGGAAACCATCGTGTCAAGTCTCATAAAAAAAAATTTCTCCTATGTCAGCTTTTCGCATTTGAAATAGAAAATGTGATGCTATTTGCAAATGTGTTGTAGTTTGTATAGTTCTAAACTATGTCACCGTGAAAAAGTTTGACATATCCTAAAATTTTAAGTGTGCCACGCAGTTCGATTTACAAGTGCAGCTGACTTTGTACTCAAATCCCTAATTGCAAACCACATCATGCAGTCTGATTTACATTTGCGGCAGAGTTTGAAAGAAAACCCTAATTTCCTAACTGGCCCGCAATGGCAATATTTTCATATGTGACACTATTTGAGGCTGCACGACGCCAATTTAGCATTTGCAACGATGCTATATAGCACCACTTGACCTAAAGTTGACTTGAACCCTATTAAATGCACGTAAAACAAGAAAATTAAAGGTCAGGATAGGGGTACATACCACGGGTCATGCTTCGGCTGGCCGCTGGTGCACTCATACCCTCTTTGACACATGCCTAGAGAGCTATTGTTGTGCTATATCGATCGAGACTCAAAGCTCAAAGTGCAAGAATCTCTAAAGGCTAAGTGTGCAAATGAATTAAAAGTGACCCCTCAAGGTCTATTTAAACCTGCAATTTAGGGATTTTTTTAACTTAATTTGACAATCTAGCTAGTGTTTTGGTCCCCCGAACCTGTTTTTCCCAACTGAGGGCCATGTTGCATCTTTTTTGGCATTTTAACACATTTTTTGGCATCTTGGGGCATTTTTGGACATGTCAGGCACTTGGTCCTCTTTTTTCGCTAGATCATCCAAAAAATCAAAATTTTCGTTTGATCTCTCAAGGGGGCAACATATCAGCATAATCCTTCCTCTGGGGAAAAATGTAGACATGGAAAATTGATTGACACACTTTATCCTGATTACTAACATCATTTCATCCTGAATCATACTCTCCGCTTGTCATCACTTTTCATCTCTTAATTAAATAAATCATTATCTATTTAATTAAGTCATTATCCCCTCTCTTGATTAAATTAATCAATTTAATTTAATTAACCCTAAATCTCAATTCATTTTATTTAAATTAAATTGTTGAAGTCCTCTTATTAAATTGAATAAATTAAAACCTTATTTGATTTAATCTAACATTACCTCATTTAGTCAAATAAATCAAAATATTTATTTAATTAAACCCTTCCTCTCAATTTGATTTAAATTAACTCATATATTTAAGTCTAAATTGTCACATCTCCTAAATCCTCATTAAATTAATTAATCTTTGATTAATTTAATCCTAAAAGATGTCACATTCTCTAGAGAATGCAACTTGTACAATAAATCAATTACTTTGATTTATTAAATTTCCTATTTTCTCTCAACATGGAATAAGGGAGGAATATTCCTTCAAATTTGAATTCAAATCCAAGTGGATTTATCCTTCCAACAAAGCATTCACTCCTCTTACATGTCCTTGTACATTGAGCCAAGTGGCATTTATTTCATTCTTTTTTCCCTCTCACATGTCATTTCCTCAATTTCAAATTCTACCCAATATCATTTATTGGCACTTTGATCAAAATGTGCACAACCTTCACCATTCACATCTTGACAAATGGCACTTGGCCATTCAATGTTGAATGATCCCACATTGCTCAATTTCACTCTCTTCCAATTTGGAAATCTATAAATGAGGGACTCCTTCTCTAATTTTTCATCCACAATCCAAGCAAGTCTACTATACTTCATTTCATACCACAATTTGAGCAAAGTTACTCTCTTCACATTAAGAGCTAATTTTATCTACTTCATAGAAAGTGTTCATCATTTTTATGGTTTGATAGTTAGGTTATGCTAAAATCTCATCAAGGAGCTACAACCATCACCAAATCATCATCAAGCTTACAAAGGAGTTGGGAAAGGGCCAATTTATACACACAATTGGCACCAATTCCCCCATCAAATCAAGAGTTTGATTTGCATTGAATAATATTTAATAGCTTTTGTTCATATTTGTTTGTGTTCTTCATCTTATTTCTTACTCTTTCCAATTTAAATGGATTTCATGGGGAATCTTGATTCTCACTTGCATTTGATCTAACATTATTTTCATTTGCTATATTTGTCTAGGTGTAGGATTGGGGTTCACAGATATAAAGCATGTAAGGTTGAGAAAAACAAAGAAATTTTGTATTCTTCAATATTTACAATCAATAAAGTCCCTATTTCGGTGATTTTATGAGTTTTTCCAGTTGTTCATTAACTTGTATGGCATGTACAATAGTTTAAGGACTTGAATCTTTTTATTTAAGGTAGAATAGTGAAGTATTTTTCATTTGAATCTATTTTGGAGGGTATCCATTGAGTTTATCATTAGTTTGAACTGAATTTTCTCAATCTGGTCTGTAAACCATTAATGACTACTCCACCGAATTTGATAGTTTAGATCAGTGTCTAGTAAGTTAGTATTAGGATGTTTTAGGTGTGTGTGTGTTTTTATTTGTATAGGGGAATTCAAGAAACAAAGGTTGAGTTGCTGCTAAAGGGTTTTATGATGAATTTTCAAGTGAAAAGAGTGGCTCCAAGTGGTGTTTTGAGGAAATCTTCTCAAATGACTTCACAAACAAATGAATGATCTAGATATCTATTATTGAGTTACAACACATACTTCAAAATCAATAGTGACTATCCTGGAACATGTGCATCAAAAATGACCTTCTTCATTGTCCTCATTAGGCTAAATAGGCCTAATTTACAAAGGAATATACATTTAAATATTCAACAACCCCCTTAACTTGTTGGGGCAGAAATTATCATGTATCCAAACTGTTAGATCCATAATTTCTCCTAGGACAAAGTCACTCCACCATGACATAACAGAACCCTTACTTTATGCTAGTATAAGGAGGGTTTAATGAAAGGAATGGTTCCACACCTTACTATAACATGCCACCACCTCAGAACTTCTTAAAGTCGCATGCACAAACTCAAAAGACAATCACTTCTACATGTAATATTTTATCAAGCCCTAGGGTGAAACCTCATTTTTCATGCCCTTTTCCATCAAAATCTACAAGGGTTGTAACGCAAACCCCATAAAAATTATTCCCTTTCACTTATAAATTTCTCGCCTGATCCTACGGGATTGTGTTGGGGCCCTCTACAAAAAATTTTGTTGATTTTGGCTAACTTGGAGTGGTTTTCCAGTGACGACAAATTTTCACTTGATGGAAAAAGTGTCAAATTCAAGTTGTGCAAAGTTGCAAAGTGGTGCAAATTTTGCTCTGCAATTCGTTTGACCAAGCGGACTATTCCAACGCATCTGGATAGGTATTTTTACGCTAGGCATGGTCCTGTTTTGCATCGAAACACGTAGAATCGCTCTGAGCTACGTTCCACCAGATTGATCCCTTAAGGGTCCAAAGTGCAAAATGGTTGCAAACTTCTACATGTTATTACTCAAGTACTATGATTCTTAGAAACTTATTGTCTAATCCTACAGGATCATGTTGCACCCCTCTACAAAAACCTCTCTTGGTTTTGGCTATCTCGGTGTGGTTTTCTCGTGGCAGCAGATTTTTACTTGATCGAAAAAGTGTCAAATTCAAGTTGTGCAAAGTTGCAAAGTGGTGCAATTCTCACTTTGAAACTCGTGTGACCAAAATAACTTCTTCAATGGGTCTGAATAGGTATTTTTATGCTAAGAATGGTTTTTTTTGCACTGAAACATGCGGAATCGCTCTGAGCTACGTTCCACCAGATCGATCCCTTAAGGGTCCAAAGTGCAAAATGGTTGCAAATTTTAGCATGCTATCACTCAGATATCATGATGATTAGAAACTTCTCATCTGATCCTACAGGATTGTGTTGGGACCCTCTACAAAAACCTCTCTTAGTTTTGGCTATCATGGAATGGTTTTCCTGTGGTGGCGGATTTTCACTTGATGGAAAAAGCGTCAAATGCAAGCAGTGCAAAGTTTCAAAGTAGTGCAACTTTTGTTCTGCAAATTGTGTGACTAAGAGGACTAATCCAATGCATTCGAATAGGTATTTTTACGTTAGGAATGGTCCTCTTTTGGACCCAAATACGTGGAATCACTCCGAGCTACGTTCCACCAGATCGATCCCTTAAGGATCCAAATTGCAAAATGGTTGCAAACTTCAACATGCTATTAATTGGACACTGTGACACTTAGAAACTTCTTATCTAATCCAAAAATATTATGTTGGGCCCCTCTACAAAAAACTCTCTCAGTTTTGGATATCTCAGAGTGGTTTTCCCATGGTGGCGTATTTTCACTTGATGTAAAAAGCGTCAAATGCAAGCAGTGCAAAGTTGTAAAGTTGTGCAACTTTCATTCTGCAACTTGTGTGACCAAGTAGACTTTTCCAACACATCCAAATAGGTATTTTTATGCTAGGCATGGTCCTCTTTCACACTGAAAAATGTGGAATCACTCTAAGCTACATTCCACCAGATCGATCCCTTAAGGGTCCAAAGTGCAAAATGGTTCCAAAATTCATCATGCTATTACTCAGATACTGTGATTCTTAGAAACTTCTAGTCTAATCCTATAGGATCATGTTGGGCCCCTCTACAGATTCTCTCTCGATTTTAGCTATCTCATAGTGGTTTTCCCGTGGCGGCAGATTTTCACTTGATGGAAAAAGTGTCAAATTCAAGTTGTGCAAAGTTGCAAAGTGGTGCAACTTTCACTCTACAACTTGTGTGACCAAGAGAACTATTCCAATGCATCTAAATAGGTATGTTTATGCTAGGAATGGTCCTCTTTTGCATAGAAACCTACAAAGTCACTCTGAGCTATGTTCCAGCGGATCAATCCCTTAAGGGTCCAAAGTGCAAAATGGCTACAAACTTCAACATGCTATTACTCGGATATTGTGACACGTAAATTTTATTTGTCTGATCCTACAAGACCATCTTGGGCCATCTACAAAAAAATTCTCTTAGTTTTGGCTATCTCAGAGTGGTTTTCCCTTGGTGACAGATTTTCACTTGATGGAAAAAGTGTCAAATTCAAGCTTACAAAGTTGCAAAGTGGTGTAACTTTCGCTCTGCAACTCGTGTGACCAAAATAACTGCTCCACATCTCAATAGGTATTTTTTATGCTAGGCATGGTCTTCTTTTGCACCAAAACACGCGAAATCACTCTGAGCTACGTTCCACCGGATCGATCCCTTAAGGGTCCAAAGTGCAAAATGGCTGCAAATTTCATCATGATATTACTCGGATACCATTATTTTTGAAACTTCTCATCTGATCCTAAAGGATTGCATTGAGCCTCTCTATGAAAACCTCTCTCGATTTTGGCTATCTCATTGTGATTTTCCCGTGGCGGCAGATTTTCACTTGATGGAAAAAGCGTCAAATGCAAGCAGTGCAAAGTTGCAAAGAGGTACAACTTTCGTTCTGTAAATCATGTGACCAAGAAAACTATTCCAATGCATGTGAATGGGTATTTTTATGCTAGGCATGGTCCTCTTTTGCACCCAAACATGCGGAATCTCTCTGAGCTACGTTCCATCGGATTGATCCCTTTAGGGTCCAAAGTGCAAAATGGATACAAACTTTAGCATAATATAAATTAGATACCGTGAAACTTAGAAAATTATTTTCTAATCCAATAGGATTACATTGGGCCCCTCTACAAAACCTCTCTCGGTTTTGGCTATCTTGGAGTGGTTTTCCCATGGCGGCGGATTTTCCCTTTATGGAAAAAGTGTCAAATTCAAGTTGTGCAAAGTTGTAAAGTGGTGCAACTTTCGCTCTGCAACTCGTGTGACCAAGTGGAATATTCCAACATGTCTGAATAAGTATGTTTATGCTAGGCATGGTCTTGTTTCACACTGAAACAGGCAGAATCACTCTGAGCTACGTTCCACCGAATTGATCCCTTAAGGGTCCAAAGTGCAAAATGGCTGAAAAATTCATCATGCTATTACTCGGATACCCTGATTCTTAGAAACTTCTCATCTGATCTTATAGGATTGCATTAGGCCCCTCTACAAAAACCTCTCTTAGTTTTGGCTATCTCGGAGTGGTTTTCCTGTGGTGCAAGATTTTCAAATGATGGAAAAAGTGTCAAATTCAAGCTATGCAAAGTTGCAAAGTGGTGCAACTTTTTTTTTGCAATTCGTGTGACCAAACTAAATGCTCCAATGCATCCCAATAGGTAGGTTTACCCTAGGCATGGTTCTCTTTCACACCCAAACACGTGGAATTGATCCAACTTGTGTTCAACCGACTTGATCCCTTATGATGGAATGCAAAACAATGGAAAAGAGAAACATACAAATGACGATTGAGAAGTCTAAGTATTCCATGTACAAAAAGCATATGATCATTGGTGCAGAGCACCTTGTTCCTCCATTTAATGAAGAAGGTCTAGTTTAGTTGTTTTAGTGATTATTTGATGGTCAATAGGTTGGTCAATAGGTTGTTGTGGGTATTTTCAGCATTTTTTTTCTTGAATAAGGTCAATTAAGACCATTAGGTATATTTTAGGGTGACTTTGGGGTCTAGTGATAAAAAATATGAAAATTTTAATCTTGCACTAGAAGTTGTCTTTGTAGCCTTTGAAAGCAAATTTGTGAATTTGTATATGAGTGTGAAAGAATGGAGTTTTTTTGATGTAATAAACCTATTTGCATGCCATTTGTGTGGGTTTAGAGGTCATTAGATGTAGTCATTAGGTTGGATGAGTCTAAAGTTGCAAATTTGTAAGTTTCTTAAAGAAAAAAATTTGAAATGCAATGGTTACTTGTTTTGAAAGTTGGTTTTTAGTTAGTTGAGGGCATGGATCAGTTAGAGAAGGGTGTAAAACACTACATAAATCCTTGAGAGGCTCGAATGAAGGTTGTTGATGAACTATTGGAGAAGATCTAATAAGAATTATTCACACTGTTCTTTGTTTTTTAGATTTTTGATACAAACTTGTTGATCTCGTACTTGGTATGACCTACAACTTTCTTGTATGGTCCCAAGGCTGGCATGGATTGCAAGAGGGCTAAGTTGGCTTTCTTTTGGCAATGGTTTGGTGCAAAACCATAAAGGAATAGGAGAGCTCTTATCGTTGAGTCAAGTGAATTTAAGAGTCTTAGTGGGCATATTTGAGAGAAGTTGTGTCAAATCATAACTTGGTTGAGCCACTCTGCATCACCAATGGTGATTTGCAACTCGAAGAGTGATTGAGAGCGTGTTTCTTTGTTAAATAGACTTATTCAGGGATCTAGGACAATGTTGAGTCCATTTCTTAAATTTGTATTATAAATTATAACTTGCTTTCTCCTGATTCCATTTCGTATACAAGAGATAATATTGAAAAAAGTTGACATAGAAATCTTTCGATAGTGAGACATAAAGAACATATTGGAATATTTTTATGAATCACTTCATGGAATACTAATTGAAAATGTGTTTTTTTCTTGTAGATAAAGTTGTTTAGCATCAATCAATTAATATTCAAGACAAACCATGAAGGACAAAAATGATCAATGCTAGGGCTAACCAATTAATAATTATACACGTGAATAAGTCAAACATGTACATGTCAATAAGGGAAGAACAAGTACTCAAAAACACATAAGCCTCAAGAATTATACACATGAATACACAATATACACAAATTAATACAAAGTATATGCACAAATACAAGGTATACGCATGAAAACACGTAAGCCACAAAGTATACATTTGAACACACGTAAGTCACAAAGTATACACGTACTTGTTGTAAAGTATACACTTGAATACATGTAACTCATATCTATTAAACCATCAATTTAGAATGCAAATATGGACACCATCAATAAAATATATTTGTATTAACCAAATAGCCATGTAGGCATACATCAATATATGTCGATATAAGTATGAAATATATATTAAAAATATCGATACAGGCTTATGAGAATCCCATAAAGGCTTATGAGAATCCCATATAGGCATACAATGTCAAATATGTCCAATAAAAAATATGTAAAAAACTGCCATGTAGGCATAAAACAAAGGGCTCTAGAATCATGAGTCATTGCTCTTCATGCTCTGCAAATAAAATATTTCCCTTTGCTTTTCAATTGGATGGCGATAGGTCTACCACTCATTTCTTCTGCACTCAAGGAGTGCTCCTGCTGCTCCTCCTAGTTTTTAGTTCATGGTGAAGTTTTAACTGTTACAATAAGAAGTAAATACATGAATACATAGAAATTACATTATAAAAAATGATATATTTGACAAAATAATCACTTACCGCCATCTCATGATCACTCTCCATGAGGGATATATTCTCACGCCCATGCTCAAGCATGCTCAAGACCTATATAAACCATACAATTAGAAATTAAACTACATGAATCAATAATAATTTTATTTTTCACTAACTAACATCTATAACAACAAATGTAAATTGAAATTTACTAATTTGACTCATACCTCCCCTATCAGAGCCATTGACGATTGTATAGGAGATGACACACCAATCTCCATTGCCCTCATCACATTCAGATGTGTTTTGGCTTGCAACCTTTAAAAATTAAAAAAAACAACTTATTCAATGTAATCAACGATGTGCATATAAACTACGCAAATCTATTAAGTAGAATTCATTAGTTAAACTCTTTATTCTATTACCTCTATGTAGGTTTGAGTAAATCCACCACCATTGGGAAGTGTTCCATCGAAACCTCCAATATTAGTCTATTCAACATCCAAAATCACATATTAAATTACCATTCGTAAAACAATGCTATTAACATGCAATAAATTTATAATTGTTTACTAGTTACATACCCCAACGATAGGTGTACTATAGAAATAAGTAGGTGGGGGGCCAGTGTATCAAGTATCGACATTGTGACCCTACAATTTTATTAAAATCATAAAACATTTTTTAGTTAATCTTGCATTTCAAAATTGAAATTTAATAAATTAAATTCAATGAACATGCACTAAATTTTACCTGACTATCAATGTCATATGCCTCATGCAAAATTTCAGCTGCCCTCTCCATCTCCATAGATGCAGATGGATCTTGCGTAGCAGTCTTCTGAGTGTCAGTGGGGTCATATGAACAAGTAGCCCCACAAGATTGACACACGTGTTCAAAGGCCACCACTCGAAGACTCCCCTGGATGGCATTGTAGAATAGGGCTAGTATGATGGATGACACTCTGGGTCAAATTTTTGATCACCTACAATGTCTCTACGTCAGCACTTTCCTTTGTGATGGAAGGCATAACAACGTGCTCACGAGGTAGCCTAGCGAGAGCTCGTCTACCTTGTCGTGTAGGATCTAGTTGTGCATCGGGTCTATCCTGAGCTGACCCCCCACCTCTCCCATGGAAATCCCTCATATCAAAATAATTTGGGAATTTTTTCAATATGAACTCATTGTATAGTTTCCTAAGGAAATATTGCAGTACCTCACAATTTTTAAACGGTGGATAATCGAAGACCATGTACCACCTATCATAAAATTGGTCCCTAATCTTTTGGTGGTGGCACCAATGGATAGGAAACCTCTTTGCACTGAGGGTAAGATTTTTATTTGTGCGTGGGTCAGTGAATAATGAGCCCAAATCACCTTTTGTAATTTTTAAATCCTTTACATCTTTGTATGATAGTTTATTTGCATAATAATCCCTAGTCGCCTACCTCCTATCTTGCCATCCAATTATTTGTTTTCTAATTGAATCTATATTTTTTAACATATCTTTCAATGAATTTGCTAGGGTCAATTTTTTGCGGTTGAACCATTTGGATCACTCAACCTATTTGATCAAATCCTCAATTTTCTTTTTGTTGTTCTCAATTTTACATATTAGATTTGGTTGAGTACCAGGAGGGGGTTGAGTGATTGGTGGAGGAGGTTGTTGTTGTGGTTGATTTTCATCTTGAGGATTTGGTTGCTCTTCCTATTGAGGATCTTGAGGGTTTGCAGGTTGATTTGCATCTTCTAAAAATTCAAAAAAATATTATATCATATTCAACCTAAAACTAACTAATTCAAAACAAAAACTACAAAATCCTTACCTCTATCACCTCCTCCTCCTCATGGCACCATCGTTGTGAATAAATAGCAATTGTTAGTGAAGAATTTTTTTGAATTTATCCTCCTATAACATGAGCATGGGGGTTTTCGCCACGGCTAGAAGAAAAAAATAGTCGAAATAAGAATGATTGGTTTTCCTTTTTTTTTCCTTTTAATAAGAAATAACACGAGCACATTATAACACGCTCACATTATTGGCCTATTGTTGCTGAACCTCAGACTCAACACAACAAACCATAACACGAATGCGTTATAACATGCTCGCGCTATGACTTTTCAATTTTTTTTTGAAAGGTGTCCACAAAATGGCTACCCATTCCATGCACCCACCCATAAGTTTATTTTTTGAAAATTTAATTGTTTGAAGTACATGGTTGTAAATATTTAGCCCTTTGTTATGATCCTCTTACCTCTCCATTTTTGGAACCATGAGACGGTTCTTGTACATTAAATATCATTGTACATATGTGTACATATGTAGTTCTATGTTTCATGTGCTTTGTTATCTCCCTAATTTTTGGAAATTTAATTGCAATCCTAAACATATTTCATGTATCTCCTAAGTCCTTGGAAACTATTCCCCAACACTACGATTAAAAAGAGATTAAATTTGAATGAAATGAACATGTAAATTGATATTTTTAATTATTCCTAAATAATAGGAACATGTGGGGACGTCCATTTTGAGCTCCTACAAGATAGGAGTACATGGGGCGCCCACATGGAAGGTGAAACCCACATTGTTTTAGTTAATTGTTTGGAGGATTGATAACACTTCAATAATGCATGTCTTGTTCCTACAAAATAGGCATTGATATTTACAAGAGTGGAGTGGTACAATTAGTTCAGTATCAGTTCAGTTCAATTCAGTTCAATTATGGTTCAGTTATCTTCAGTTGCATGTAGTTATTTTGAGTTGCTTGCTAGTTGACTTGAATTGCATGTTAGTTGACTTGAGTTGCATCACTAATGACTTCAGTTGCATGAAAGATAGTAGGTGGATACTTTCAGTAAAGTGGGGATGATGAATCATGCTTGTTGTTTGAATGAATTGGTGAAGAGATATGTTTTAGTTAACTAAGATTGGCTTGGGCCCACCTTGGGTGCCCAAGTTGACATCTTTCAGTTAACACCTTTTGCATGAGAATAAATTTACAAGGTTCAGTTAAGTGGGCCCATTCTTGGATGCCAACTTTGAGGTGAAGCTTCTAAGATATCTTCATGACTAGAGTTCAATTAAGTGTACAATTTATGGTGCCTAAATTGAGGAAGACTATGGTTTGACTTCTATTTACATGGTGGAACTCTACTTGCCAAATCTAGGTGTAGGTTTTTTAGAGGATCTTTATGATCTTGTAATTGACAACTCTTATGATTTTTACATGTTCATAATTGTCTATTAATTGCAGCAAGTGTATGAGAGTTCAATGTGATTTTATTGTAGGTTGTGAAGAAGGATTATTGAAGGCAAAGAAGCATATCAATCAATGATTGATACACTATTATTGTAATGTTGTTCTAAGGTTAAATAATACAATCACTATTTATTCTGGTAGAATTATTTCCCGAAAGGGTTTCTACCCGTATATATTTTTTCACTTCTATCTTCTGTCTCATTCTTCTACAATATTCTATCTATTTATACAATTGAAAAAATTGATCTAAATAGATTAAGCATACACAAAGAATTGTGACAAAGAATACATAATTAGATCCATAGTCACATATTTTTACAAGTTTTAAGCTACAATTTTACCTTCATTTTCAACATTTGGTATCAGAGCTAATGCTTGGATAGGGTTTGGGATGCGTTTCTCTTAAAAATTTGAAGGTTTTTTGGCTGTAATGGGAGCCTTTACTATTTTATTATTGCAGATTTGTAAAAGAAGTGTGTTACAATTACTTCTACTTCTTGTCTAGATATTGAAAGATTCAATGGATCTAGTTATGAGATGTGGAAACTAAAAATGGAGGATTTCCTTGAAGAGAGAGATCAGTGATTAGTTGTTTGTAATGAAAAAAAGCCATCTACAATGATTTGAGATGAGAATTGGGAAAAGCTTGATAAAAAGGAAAGGGGAACCATAAGATTATGTCTTGTTGATGTTGTTCACTTGAATATTTCAGATGAAACTATCACATATAAATTGTGGAATAAAATAGGTGATATCTATACAACTAAAATTCTTACTAATAAGTTGTATCTAAAAAGACAGTTGTATTATTTAAAGATGATAAGATAGTTATTTTGTTGCACATCATTTAAATGCTTTCAAATTGATTCTAAGTTAGTTAGCATCTATAGATGTAAATCTAGAAGATGAAGATAAATGCATTTTGTTACTTTGTTCTTTACCAAAGTCTTGGGAAAATCTAATTATTTCTATCAGTGGTAGTGGTGTAGATCCTAAGATGGAAAATATAATTCCAACTCTCATTTCAGAGGAGATGAGGGGGAAGTCTAAATCGAGTTCCCAAGATGCCTTGTTTGTAAGAGGTAGGCCTAAGGAAAAGGAACCTAAGGGAGACAAGAAAGGAAAGGGTAAGTCCAAAGGATGGTCCAAAACCCTTGGTAAGAGTAAGGTAAAGTGTTGGAACTATGGGAAATTGAGACATATAAAACAGGATTCTAAGAACAAGAAAAACAGTTTTGATGCTTCTATAGAAAAGTCCTCGGATGAAGGTAATGATGAATTAATAATTTCATGTAAAAATTTTAGTGATGACTCTTGGATTATTGATTCAGGTTGCTCCTATTATATGACTCCTACCAAGGAGTGGTTCACTAAGTATACTGAATATGATGGAGGCAATGTCTTATTTGCAGATAATAGCACAACAAATATTGTTGGGAAAGGAGAGGTAAACCTTTTTTTTAGTGATGGTAGGGTTAATACCCTTAATGATGTTTTACATATTCCATGGCTTGCTAGAAATACATTTTTTGTATCTAAGATCAATTATTTTGGAATGCATGAGACATTTGACAAAGGTGGTTGGAGATTGGTGAAAGGGAATATGGTGGTTGCTAAAGGATCTTGGATTAGGACTTTGTTTAAGCTTAATATCTCCAATTTGAATAAATCATCCAATGTAACTGAAGCTAAAAATACATGTATGTTGTGGCACCATAGATTATGCCACATTGGTGAAAAGGGTCTTAGAACCATTCTTAATAATAAATTGGTTGACTATATTTTTGATTATAATATTGGAAAAAATGATTTTTGTGAGCATTGTGTGTTTGGAAAGTAATCTATATCTTCATTTCTTAATGGAAAAAATGAAGCTAAGAGATTATTAGAGATTATTCATTCATATTTTATGGGTCCTATGGATATTAAGTCTATGGAAAATCTAGATACTATGTCACATTTATTGATGATGTCTAAAGATACACTTGCATCTATTTTATAAATAATAAATCTGATGAGTTCAATAAGTTTAAAGAATTTAAGGCTTTAGTTGAGAAACAATCAGATAATGGTGGTGAATATTGTTCTAAGGAATTTGATGATTATTGTAAGCATGTAGGAATTGTGAGACAAAAAACTACTCCATATACACCTCAACAAAATGGAGTACCAAAAAGGATGAACAGAACCTTAATGGAAAGAGCTAGGAGAATGTTAAGTAGTGCTAAGCTAGATCGGAGCCTTTGGGCCGAGGTGGTAAGTACTTCTTTTTATTTAATCAATAGATCTCTTAGTTCATCTATTGAAGATAAAACCCCTTATGAAATTTGGTTAGGTAGGAAACCTAGTGTTGCACATTTAAGGATCTTTGGTCATGAGGATTTTGTTCATGTGCCTAAAGAAAAGTGGTCTAAGTTGGATCCAAAAGCACAGAAATGCATATTCATAGGTTATGGTGAAAATGTAAAAGGTTGCAAGCTTTGGAATCCTCTAACCCAAAAAATTACTTTATCGAGAGATGTGATTTTCAAGGAATTTATATCTTATTCAAAAGAAGAACAACCAAAAGAGAAGGATACTTCTCAAACAATGCATTTTGAGATAAAAACTGAGAAGCATGAAGATGTACATGTTGAAGAACAATTGGATGGATTGGATGAGGAGATTTCATAGAGTTATGAGATAGATTCTCATGATGAGCATATTGAGGAACAAGAAGAACCTTCTTTGAGAAGATCCACAAGACAATAGAATCCTGTTGATGGGTATAGCCCACCTAATTTCAGTTGTATATTTTCTTTAATGAGTATTAATGATGAACCTAGATCTTACAAGGAAGATTTTTCTTCAAATGAGAACAAGGTTTGGTCACAAGATGTGCATGAGGAAATGGTATCCTTGGATGCTTGTGACACATGGGATCTTGAGATTTTGTGCAAAGGAAGAAACACCATTAGTTGTAAATATATCTTTAAAAAGAAAATTGGAGCAAATGGTAATATTGAGGTACAAGGCTAGATTAGTAGCCAAGGGATACTCCTAGAGAGATGAAGTTGACTTTAATGAAATCTTCTCTCCTATTGCTAAATTAACTTCTACTAGATTATTTTTAGCTATTGCTACTACCCATTATTTTGAGATAGAGGAAATGGACATGAAAATTGATTTCTTACATGAGGATCTTGATGAGTAGATTTATGTGAGGCAACTTGATGGTTTTGTTGTAAAAGGAAAATAATCTTCAGTTTGAAGGTAAAAAGAGATATTTATATGGATTGAAAGAGTCACCTGGAATGTGGTACTAAAATTTTGATGTTTTTACATTGAAAATTGGTTATGTTAGGAGTGGCAAAGATCATTTTGTTTACATAAAAATTATTGATGATAAACTTTTAATTATTATCTTTTATGTTGATGACATGTTCATTGGTAACAACAAGGTAATGATCAAAGAATTGAAAGAACAACTCTAATATATTTGAGACAAAAGATCTAGGGGCTGAAAAATATATCCTTGGTATGGAGATCCACATAGGTAGAGGTAACACAAAGATTTGCTTAAGTCAAAGAAATTATTTTGATACTATTTTGAATTGGTTTAACATGTAGGATAGTAAACCAATTAATATTCCTTTACCAGTTGGCATGAAGTTAAGTTTAGACATGAGTCCTAAATCTGATTTCAATCATGGGGAAATGTCTGAAATTCTATATGCTAGTGCAGTTGGTAGTTTGATGTATGCAATGGTCTGTACAAGACCAGATATAGCCTAAGAAATGGGAGTTCAAAGTAGGTTTATTTCTAACCGTGTTAAAGACCATTGAACTTATGCTAGGAGGGTGTTTAGATGTTTATGAGGTACTTTTGATTACTATTTGGTTTATCATGGTAATAATGATATTGATATTATGGACAAATCATTGGACATATAGGGTTTTGTTGATTCAGATTATGCAGGAGACCTAGATAGTCGAAGGTCGACAAATGGCTATGTGTTTACTTTGTTTGGATCTGCAGTTAGTTGGATGAGTAAGAGGCATACCATGGTTGCTTCGTCCACCATAGAATTAGATTATATGGCTGCTACACATGCCTCTAAAGTGATGTTTTAGTTACAAAGAATTGGGAAAGGTATTGGTTTTAATTGCAATAAATTAGACTTGAATGTGATAGTCAGAGTGTTATTTGTTTAGCTAAAAATCCTATGTATCATGCTCGTACTAAGCATGTCGATGTACAGTATCACTTTGTGTGAGAAATGGTTGAGAGTGGGAAGGTATTAATTGAGAAAGTTGACACTTTAATCAATGCTATTGATTATCTTACGAAACCAGTTCCTATAGATAAGTTCTCTTGGTGCAGGAAGGCCATTGGCCTTGAGTCCTGTACTTGATTTATAATAATGATAGGTTTTATAGAATAATTGCAATGTATAATGTCAAGTGGGAGAATGTTGGGAATATGATGCATGTAATTGCAATCCTGAACATATTTCATGTATCTCCTAAGTCTTTGGATTGTTTTCCCCAACACTAGGATTAGAAAGAGATTAAATTTGAATGAAATGAACATGTAAATTGACATTTGTAATTATTCCTAAATAAGAGGAACATGTGGGGATGTCCATTTTGAGCTTCTATAAGATAGGAGCACATGGGGTTCCCACATGGAAGGTGGAACCCACCTTGTTTCAGTTAACTGTTTGGAGGACTGATAATAGTTTAGTAATGCATGTCTTGTTCCTACAAAATAGGGATTCATATTTATAAGAGTGGAGTGGCAGTATCAGTTCATTTCAATTTAATTATTCTTCAATTATCTTCAATTTCATGTATTTATTTTTAGTTGCATGCTAGTTGACTTAAGTTGCATGACCAATGACTTCAGTTGCATGACAGATAATAGGTGGATACTTTTAGTTAAGCTGGGATGATCAATCATGCATGTTGTTTGCATGAATTGGTGGAGAGATATGTTTTAGTTAAGTAAGATTGACTTGGGCCCACCTTGGGTGCCCAAGTTGGCATCTTTCAGTTAACATCTTTTGCATGAGAGGATATTTACAGGTTTCAGTTAAGTGGGCCCATTCTTGGGCGCCAAATTTGAGGTGAAGCTTCTGATGAGGTAAAAATAACCTCATCATAATAAAATCTGGAAACCTTAATTTTGCTAACTCAATCCTAAGCCTATGCCAATTTATTAAACTTTAGGAGAAGTAATTGCTTAATTTAAGGAAAATTGTGCTTTCTTTCTTTCCTTTGATCAATTGAGGAAATTTACCAAAGCAAGTTTAATGGGTTGACTTGAGAATTTTTTGTAGGGAATAACATGTCATCATGCGGCTATTGCAGAAGTTTAGCTAGAATGTGCCTCAAAGAGTAATGCTGCAAACCCACTCCTAGATGCATGGATGATGCACCAAAGATTCAGTTTTTGTTCTTTAAATTATGTTGTTAAAAACTTTATGGATCTTCTCAAGCCTTCTACATGTTTATGAGCTTTAAAAGACATCAAAGTTAGTTTTAAGTTGAGGAAGACTTTTTTTTATGGCTATCCAAGCCATCTTAAATTTAGACTTTAAAACTGTAATTTCAAAAGTGATGAATAAGACAAAGAGGAAGTATCGTTATGCTATTCATATGGTTTTCCAAATACTGTTGAAATGAGTTATGTGATTTTTGTCTATTAATAATCTGTTGAATTATGAGTGATCAAGACTGTTCGTAATGGGTAGACTCCAGAACTAGTAGCTTATGTGATTTTAAGATGAGGTGTTAACCCGCGAGTTGGCCACTCGAGGGAAATAGTTTAGATAGATAAGTATTTTTTTCTTTTGTTGTTTCATTTGCAAAAGCTAGATATCTATTCAGTAGAAGTAATTGAGTTTGTTAAGAGTGGAGTCTGAAGTTCTGTAGCACTATTGTTTTTCATTAGTATGAGTTATCTTTCATAGTTGATAAAATCCTTTAATGTTAAAAATGTTTTATTGTTTGTTTACTTACTTTCCTGCTTCCCTAGTATATCAATTTTTTAGTTTGCTTGTCTCTATGCTTTCTAAATTAATTATCTTATGATTTTTAACTTAGTATTTCCTATTTTTCTTAGAGTAGGATTATTTTCTAGTTAAATAGGAATGGCCTTAGATTAAAATTGACTCTGATAGTTGAAGATAAAATAGAGAATATAAAATGAGTTATTCAAATCATCTTCTTCTGTAAATTGCCTTGGACACTGCCCAGTCGACTAATTGACATTCAATTATTCTAAAGTAGAAGAACCTATTGAAAACCTATCACTTTTTGGCACCATTGTTGGGGACTCTTAAAAATCCTTTGTGCTTAAGTGTTATTAGGAGACAGTTTGAATACAAATTTTTATGCCAAAAATTTCTCAGTCGGCTTCCTTTTCTACATGGTCCAGAAAAGAGGCCCTCACGAACGTTTTATACCAAAGACCCCCCAAAATACATACCAATCATATCTAGGGAAGTCCAACGCTTAGATGACCACACTTCTGAAGAATTATTTGAGCCTACTCCACTTGAGGATTTCCATTATTTACTTGTCGAGTGATTGGCAGAACAACTAGTTTTAGAGGAAATTGTTTTTGAGGAACATACTCTTCTAAAGATC
Organism: Sequoiadendron giganteum; assembly: GCA_007115665.2. Classification (NCBI taxonomy): domain Eukaryota; kingdom Viridiplantae; phylum Streptophyta; class Pinopsida; order Cupressales; family Cupressaceae; genus Sequoiadendron; species Sequoiadendron giganteum. The sequence continues at coordinate 555,262,174 of CM021100.1, read as the reverse complement.
ATAAGAGATTGTAGAGCTGATCCTAACCACAATGAACCTCAGCCTCCTATAATTTCTACCTATCCTATTACGCTAGATGCTGACAATGATACTATCATGAAGAACATTTCCCCAACTTTCCTTCCAACCTTCTGTGGTTTATCCTCGAAAGACCTAGACCAATTTCTCTTTGAGTTTAAAGTCTTGTGTCAGACTTATGATTACAAGAACGACAACCAAAAGTTGAATCTCTTTCCATCGACTTTAAAGGACTCAACAATGTGTTGGTTTATGGGATTGGGTTCTGGTAGTATAACATCTTGGGGGGAAATGGATATTGTCTTCTTGCAAAAATACCAGAGTTATTATAGGGTAAGTGATTGTAAGGAGGATCTGTTTAAGTTAAGACAAAATGAGGATGAAATTTTGGAGGATTATCTCGATATGTTCCTCTTCCTCTCCAAAAGATGTGGAGAAACGGCCATTAGCATTGAGATTCTCAAAACATTTTTTCTTAAAGTTCTTGATGATGATGCTAGAAGAAATCTTGATTTAATGGGAAAAGGTGATGTATCTCAATTAACTCTTGAAGAAATATGTGAGTTATGTCATAATTTCTCCCGTAATCAAGGAGGAATCCGCAAAACTAATCTTTTTAGAGGGTCTAATGAGATAGGTAAGCTCTACGAAGAAATAGCAAATCTGAAAATAGACATTCTCATGTAGTTGAATACCACATTAGATGGTATACAAGCTAAAACTCGAAACCCTGAGACCTTTTCAATTTATTGTCCAAGGTGTCAAAATAAACACCTATGTCATGAGTGTCCTTTGGATAAAGTCAACATTTGTCAATTGTGTGAGAAAAATCATCCTACAAATCAGTGTGAACTTCTATCAGATATCAAGAATACTAAAAAACCATTCAGGTTGAAGAAGAAATAAATGCCTTAAACCAACATCAAGGAGGTAATTTCCCTTATGGACAAAATTATAATCCTACATGGAGACCACAAAATAACTGGGCTCATAATCAATGGACTCCATCTTAGAATCAGTCACCTCCACCTCAACCTAACTAGGGAACTCCTTATTGGGGATCCCCTGAATGGGCGGACCACACATGGGGAAATCAACAGTAGTCAAATCAACCCCAACAACAGTGGTACCAACAACATGTTGCCCCCCAATGGAATCAAGCACAAAATCAGTTTTATACTTAACCTAGGAGGAATCAACAATAGAATCTATTACCTCTAGCTCAAAACCCTCCTCAGAATGAGCAGGTAAACCAACCTCAGCTTCCAGTGCAACCGCTTCCCAATCCTAAGTATAATCGCCAGAATACTCCAGTCTACACTATCGAACATGAAAATGTCAAAAGGCTTAACACAATACACTTCAGAAATGTGCAGTTGCATTCTACTCGAACTCTTCAACCTCCAACCATTGAAGAAATAGTAGAGTAATCTAACCCAAAAATTCCAATAAAAGAAACGTCGTCTAATCAAGATACCACTCCTAAAAACAAAGAGCCCTTTTAGCAGCAAGGGCTGCTGACTTGTCTTAGGCGGAGGAAGGTCAGTCCTTAAGTCAACATAAGGAGGATCCTATTCCAAAGGAGAAAGGAATGGCACCATATCCGAAACGTTTAAATTACATAACTCCAGAAGATACTCCAGAAGTATCATTGGCTACGGAAACTGTGTTAATTCAGGAGATTAAGCAGTTGCAAATTGAGGTTCCTTTATTGCAAGCAATAAAGGAAATTCATGAATTAAACCAGTTAATCAAACAACTATGTATCAAAACACTAGAGAGGAAGCCAAAAAAGATAAATACCATTTATATTGATGGTTATTTAGCTGATTTTCTCTCTGGAAAGACTATTTCCCCGAAATATGATGATCCTGGGAGTCCACTTATAACCATTACAATCAATGAGGTGGCAATACCAAATGCTCTAGTGGATGTAGGGGTAGCTATTAATGTAATGACTATGGATGTAATGGAAAAATTGGGTTTAACTGATTTACGTCCTACAACCATGGTCTTACAAATGGAAAATCAGTCTATAGCCATCTCAAAGGGTGTCATTAAAAACATCCTTGTTAAAGTTGATGGATTGGAATATCCAGTCGACTTCTAGGTAATCCAGTCGCTTACACCTAAGGATAGCTACCTTATAATTCTTGGAAGACCTTGGCTACCCACGATTGCTACTAAGATTGATTGTAGGGAAGGGGGAATGACCATTTCACATGGTCAAGATAGTAAATGTTTGTTATTATATCCCCTTGCTAAGCCTACTGAGTATGAAAAATTCTGGGTTGATGAACTCGAGGAAACCAATGGTTCAGAGAGTTTAGCCTCCCTAGCCATGGTAGTAATTAAATAGCATGGGGAAGAACTAGAAGAAGATTTAGTAAGCGACATTGCACAAAATTCTATAACCCCGAACGAGGAAGAAATAATGGATGCTCCAAGTATTTTCGGGCAACCAATTGATATAAGTGGAATGGAGCACAATTATGCTAAATTGGGAATGTTGTGTCCCTTAGCAAATATGATTCCTAGAACAAGTTATTTCTTTGAAGACGTCACGAACTTTCACAGGCTTAGACCTCATAGTTGTCCTCTCAACACGTTGTTGTGAGCTATGTATACTATCAGCTTAGTCCATCTTGGAACAAAATCAATAATGCTATTACCAGGAAAAACTTTGAATATCAATAGCTAGTTGACAGAAACTCAAGAGGATAAGTTGTTTAATATGTTGGTTTAAAGGTCTAAATATTTTTCTTGGGATTATACAAACATGAGGGGAATTCACCCAAGTGTTTGTACTCATCACATTTATACTGACATTAGTATAAGTCTTGTTCGCCATCCGCATAGGAAACACAATCCAGCATTAAAGGATTTGGTTGAAATTGAGATTGAGAAACTCCTTCGTGTTGGATTTATTTATCCAATCTTTGATAGTAAGTGGGTATCACCTATGGTGGTGGTTTCAAAGAAAAATGGGAAGTGGAGAATCTGTGTAGATTATTATCATGAACTCAATAAAGCCACTTATAGAGATTATTTTCCCTTACCATTTGTTGATCAAGTTCTAGACAACTTGGCTGGGAGGAAATATTTCTCCTTTCTCGATGGATTTAGTGGTTACAATCAGATACAGGTTGCTCCAGAAGACTAGGAAAAAACCATGTTTACCTGTCCATGGGGCACATTTTCATATAGAGTGCTTCCTTTTGGACTATGTAATGCTCCAACGACCTTTCAGAGAGTCGTTCTTTACATATTTTTGCTCTCGTTAATGACTATGTCAAGGTCTATATGGATGATTTTACAGTCTATGGGTCAACATATGACGAAGCTCTTCAGAACCTAGATTGAGTTCTATAAGTTTGTGAGGAAAATAGACTATCCCTTAGCCATGAGAAATGCTTAATAATGGTGGAACAAGGAATAGTCTTGGGTCATCATATTTCCTTTAAGGGAATAAAGGTCGATCTTAAGAAAATTGAAGTCATCCAACAATTGACTATCCCTCAAACTCAGACAAATGTAAGAATTTTTCTTGGACATGCTGGTTATTACAAAAGGTTCATTGAAGGCTTTAGTAAAATTATAGCTCCTATGTTTTCTCTTCTACAAAAAGAGGTAGAATTTATTTGGACACTTGAGTGTCAGCTATCATTTGAAACCATAAAGGAAAAGCTAGTCTCTGCTCCCATTCTGCAAGGACCAAATTGGAGTATCCCCTTCCATATCTATGTAGAAGCTTATGACGATGCTATTGGTGCAGTTCTAGGACAAGAAGATGAGAATGGGGGAAGGTATGCTATATATTTCATCAATAAAAATCTTACTCCTATAGAAAGGAATTATACAACAACAGAAAAGGAATTCTTGGTTGTTGTTCATGCCATAAAAAAATTCTGCCATTACATTACAGGGTATAAGGTTACATTTTATACATACCACTCAGCTGTGAAGTACTTAATGAACAAACCCATAGTTAATGGTTGAATTATGAGATGGTTATTGCTTCTTTACGATTTTAATGCCACGATTCTTGATAAACTAGGGAAATATAATGTGGTAACATATTTTCTGTCACGAATCAAACATGAAGAAAATGACAATACTCCTGTATAAGATGATTTCCTAGATGAAAACCTGTTTGCAATTTCTGTAAAATCACCTTGGTTTGCAGATATCACTAACTATTTAGCTGCTTCAGAGATACCTCTTAGATTCACGACTAAGAAAAATAAATGTCTAATCAAGGAAAGTGCCACGTTTAAGTGGATCAATGAAATTTTATTTTGTTGTGGGCCTAATATGATCCTAAGAAGATGTGTGAGGGAGGACGAAACCTACAGCATTCCAAGGGCCTATCATGATGATCCTTCGGGAGGGCATTACTCTGCAAAGAGAACTTCCCATAAAGTCTTAGGTGTCAGATAATATTGGTCATCAATGCATAAAGACATTAAGAACTATGTTCATCATTTTGATGAATGTCAGAGGGTAGGAAGACCAACTGCTTCTTCAAAAATTTCGTTGCTGCCACAGGTAGTGCTTGAACCATTCGAGAAATGGGGTTTAGATTTTATAGGACCCATAGATCCTTCCTCTCAAGGGAAAGAGTACATATTGGTTTGCACTGACTACCTGACGAAATGGGCTGAAGTTCAAGCCTTACGTGTAGCTAGGGAAGATCAAGTCGCAGACTTCCTCTATAATAGAATCTTCCTTAGATTTGGAGCCCCTCGAACTATTGTCATTGATCAAGGACCCCAATTTATGTCCAAATTCATCTTAGCATTTACCAACGATTTTTAGGTAAGCCATAGGAATTCATCCCCTTACCACCCTCAAGAGAATGACCAAGTAGAAGTAACTAATAGAGAGCTTGAAAATTTTTTAACGAAAACAACTTCTTTTGGAAGAAAAGATTGGGCCAGGAAACTCCCTAAAGTCGTATGGGCATACAACACAACCTAGAAATCTACAACTAGATTTAGCCCCTATGAGTTCGTTTTTGGGAAGAAGCCTCTTCTTCCCATTGAGTTTGAACTACAAACTCTATGAACAACTATGGAACTAGGTCTAGATTTAAAATGAGCCCAATTTGAATGAGTTCTGCAACTAAGTGAATTGGATGAGCTTTGTTTAGACGTTGTCCATCAAACTGAACTAATTCAACATCAACGAAAAGTGTGGCACGACAAACATATTAAGGAGAAGGAGTTTCATAATGGGGACTAGGCCCTGTTATTTGATTCAAGATACAAGGATCATAAGGGAAAGCTTAGGACTCACTGGCTAGGACCTTATGAAATTGATGAAGTCTTTTCGAATGAAACTGTTTGGTTGAAACCAATCGATGGTGACACGTGAACTCTTTTGGTTAATGGCCATCGCTTTTACGTGTCTACCATAAGCCAGTCAACAGGGAAGAATTTATAAGGATGGTGGAAATGCAGGGTGAGGTCCAATGTGTTGACTCTACCAAGCCAGAGTCTATCTAGTAATAATGATGTTAAAATATATATATATATATATATATCTAATTCAAAAATGTGCAATAAAAGGAGATGTATGCCAAGATATTTTCCTTCATTAAATATTTCTTTACTTTTGGACTTAGCTAGTTTTTCATTCCATTTTGGAGGACTTCTTAAAAAGTGAAGAATAAGTTCCAGAGCACCCTCCAAAGATGCTCTGAAACATTATTATTCTGATACCTGATGCTCCGGAACTTGTACAAAGCTCATCATGTCGAAGAGGCATTCTGCACTAAATTCCAAAGCTCAGGAAATCCAAAAATTCTTCTCCATAGCACTGAACCTTTCATTTCGTTGTTGCTACGACTGCATCTTTCAATGATGCTCTCGAACCTTTCATTTCGTTGCTGCTTCGGTTGCATTTTTCGGCGATGCTTCGAAACCTTTCATTTTGTTGCTACTTCGACTGCATCTTTCATCGATGCTATGGAACCTTTCATTTGATTGCTGCTCTGGCTACATCTTTTAGCTATGCTTCAGAACCTTTCATTCCATTGCTGCCCCGGCTACATCTTTCGGCGATGCTTTGGAACCTCCATTTCATTTCCATTTTGGTCACACCTCACACCAATGCTTCATAACTTATGCACTCATTTTAAATGTGATGTCAACTTGTGTGCTTTGGAACTTGTTCGATTCATTTTCTGCCACCTTTTTCAAAAAAAATAATTTTCACGATTCTTCCACTAGAATATCTCATACATCTGTCTTTCTATTTTTGCATTATTCATAAATAAGCCACCCAATTCCGTAATCTCGATTGATATCTCCATCACCCATAGAATTTTGCACCTATATCATAATAATTCCGCTATCACCTCAGCCAATGCCTTCACATCATCTTGTCAAATCTGTAAGGTATAAGATCTTCGAACGATCACAAAACATGAGTAACTATTAATTTTCACTTTAAGTAGGTAGTTATTTTCGAATAAAGAATAATTAATTGGCACAAACTTCACTCCCAATTTAGCAATTTGTGCCACTCGGTGATCAACTACTTGTACGACAAAGCCTTTTACAAACCTACATGCAGATTGGAAATGATTGAAGCTTAAGCTGCAAATAAAACAAATAAGTTATTTCAGAGGCAATATTTTCAAACACCTGTGTGAAAGCTTTGTCCTAGAACTAAAATCTTTTGCAGAGTGAGAAATAAGGAAATGGGGGGTGGAAAAAGTAACACAGACCTAGATTCAACAAAAAAATTGTTGGGATTGAGTAACATCTCCAGGTTGTTCGAGGAAGCAGGGTGGTTAAACTTCATCAGGAAATTTGAAGGCTATAATGAAAATCTGGTAAGATCTTTTTCTGAGAGCTACACAAATGGTGAGGTGGTACTTCATGGGAAGCGTTTCAAGGTAAGTTCCAAATCTATTTCCCACTTATTTGGATTAGAGAATGCAGGCATAAATATAAAAAAAACCTCTCAAATTACGTACCGGAAATTATCTGAATTATTTGTTACAGAGGGAGACCCACACCCAATGGTAGTAATAAGTACCAAGGGATAGAATAAGGGGTTTCAGAGAACCTCCATATTAGAACCCTGGGGCACTTTCGTTGCATGGATTATAAAGTATTTCACTTGTGAGGGTTAGCTCACTATAGTTGTAGGGCCTGCCTTTCGTATGTTGACCCATTTACGTCACGGGAAGGAGGACTCGATTCTTAGGGTTAATATGCTTGAATTCTTGTGTGATTCCTTAAATACTTCCATATAGAGGTATAAAACATGGACTGGGCCTTTGAAACATCAAGGGTTAATTCAGCTAATCTGCAAGTACCACTTCCATAAGAAAGCTGAGGGAAAACGAGAGAAGTTTTTAGAGAAAATGGAGAAGCCTACAATTGCAAGAACTATAGAATCAGGGGAACCGTCCCACCAGGCTATTCCACCATCCGAAGCAGTTTCCCCTAAGGGCTCTTCAGCTCCGGAAGCTCTTAATCCCATCACTCTTGGTGAGGATTTTCCAAACCTCTTCGGTGATGAATTCAAAACCCCCAACCTGCGAAAATAGGTTGATATTGTTTATTCTGACACAAGTAAACCCAAAAAGAAGGAAAAGGGGAAAAATAGAACACTCGTCATTTTCCAAGAA
>CM021100.1:555223423-555254411 GCA_007115665.2 Sequoiadendron giganteum | reverse complement strand
TGTGTGTATCTTGGTCTTCATGGTTATCTCCTAGCTCGGGGGTGGTCTTCTATATTAAACCTAGGCTGGGAGGTGAGCACTACAAAGGGCCTTGGAAGGGTTTGTTATATTTGTGTAGGTTGGCTATTGCGAGAGGATAACCTGTTATATAAAGAAAATAGGAATACGTGCAAAAATGGTGTACCACAACTATTGTGAAATTGTATGCTATAAAATGAACAATGTAAAATGAAATTTATGTGAAATATTACTACTAAAAATAGCTAGATAAGATGTATTTTATGGTTGGAATGGACTAATTTTGAATGTTTATAAGATTAGACTATGTAGTTATGTGTAAACACCTAAGTTGTCAAATCCAATTACTTATAAACCTAAACAATTTTGTAGTAGTTTTTATCCCCCATTTATGAAAGAATTAAGATACATTCTTTTGTGCATTCATACAGTATTTGGTTTTACGTTAATAGAATAGCTAAAAAAGGGAGAGAAAAAAATTACTAATTATACTCTGAAGTTATGATTCTATTTTTTTATCTATTATTATTTCAATTTTAAAAGTAAGTGAATATTGAATGTCAATTTTTCAACCTCCATATAGGGTTATAGATTAATATTTTCTCTACCAAGTGATTTCAAAATAAAATAGGCAATTATTTCATATTTTAACATTGCCCTTGATTTTTATACAAAGTAAGATACCCATTTTTGAAAGAGAGAAGAACTTATCTTTTCTAGTTTTGTAAAAAAAAAAAAAAACCAATGGAATTCTTGCTCAAAATGAAATTTATAGTATACATGTTAGCTAAGGACTTTATTATTCTTCAATTTTTCTCCGAAGAACAACAAGAAAAGAATTATATATATAAGAGATTTGATACTATAAATTGGTTTATATGAAAGAAAAATACAAAATAGATTCATTTGTGGGTGTGATTGCATTTACTCACAATCACACAGGGGTGGGTTGCAAGTAGCTTCACGCCCTCTATGAAGGGTCACCCTAGCCATAGGGGTGAGACCCTACTATGGGGGGTCATCCCATTTCAAACAAAAAAATGATATAAACACATTACATTTGTTTTAGATCTACCATTGTGATAAAGAAATCAAAATCTTCAGATAACAGTCTGTAGCATCACCTCCCATGTCTCTCGGCTTGTAATGTAGTGTAAGAAAAGGAAAGGAATTTTTTTTAATTAAATTAAAGATATTTTTGATTAATTTGGTAGGGGACGGCCTTGATCCCATTACAAGAAATTTTTGAAGGGACCTAAAACCCTTACAAGCAGGTTTTGAGGGGACTTGAAACCTTGACCACAAAGACTAACAAATGTAGAGAATCAAGACAACAAAGATAGATCCAAGAAAGGAACACAATGAACACTAGCCAAAAGCTAGGTAAGAACAACATAAGTACTTTCTAGATTGAAAAAAATAGATAGAATCATCAACATAGATCTCTATCCCCTCCTCTATAAGAGAAAAAAAAATCCATAAAGAAAAGGGAAACGATAATGCCCAAACAACAAATCTATTAAAACAAGATGAGAATCTTGGTCCCATCACTCAGATTCACCTAATTTTTCTACCTCTAAAAGAGAAAAATCACTAGATGCAACATCAAGAACCCATCTATATTTAACACTGCTTGAGACAACTAGCCCTCAACAAACAAGATGCTCAAAAAACCAATTTTTGAGCCAAAAAAATAGCAATCTTACTGAAGTATAGTATCCACAACACCTCTCTTAATTCTCCACCTCTATAGGAGAAGAATAGAGAAGAAAAATAAAAGGGAAATGCAAGTTCCATTCCACAAGATCCATACCTCACTAGCAAATCTGAGATCCACCTCAATAGGAGATGCCATAGAGAAAGCCAACAAGATGACAGTAAGCCCTCCAACACACCCACACAATAAATCTCTATCTCAATAGGAGAATCAAACTATGAACGTAGAAAGAGAGAAAATAAACCAGCAAAAGGGATAGACTCGTCTCCCCTAAGCTCCACAAGAATCTGGGTTTTCAAAAAAGGCTTTGAGAGTTTCCTAACCATTAGCAAAAAAATCATTTTTCATAATTAATAGGAACATAACATCTTTCCAAAACCAATCCCAAAGGAAAAAGACAAATTTTAGCAGTCAAATATCAAGCTTTATTGCCAAAGATATTGCAGTTCATGTGTGGTTCAAATTGGCTCCCTTCAAGGTCAAACAAAAAGAAACAAAATCAAACATCTTAGAAGCTCTAATCACAAAGCCAAGTAACCTACAAAATTGGAACAACATAGAAACTAATATAAGGGGATACATCACTCCCTTGAATACCTTCAATAAGGAGGCAAAGAAACCAACATCCTCCACATGCCACCCTCAATGGAAAAAAGACACCTACACCAAACAAAAATCCAACCACAATAAAAAAGACATAACAACCTCCAAAGGGATCCATAAAGCTCTCTTTAAGATTGAGAGAAACTAGGACTTCAGAAAATCCATTGAGAGAAAAAAAGCCAATAGGATAGACAACAAATTCTTGACCACTTCCATGAGTTCCCTCTCCACCTCAACAAAAATATTCTCTACCTCAAAAGGAAAAGTGAAACATGAAAGTAAGAGGACTGAAAGCACCCCATAAACTATGGTAGTAGGAGAACCCATGAACATAGAGTACCTCTAGGATGAAAGGAAACAAATCGCACAAAGCCATGACAATAGCCTAATAGCATGAGAAATGACAGCAAAGACCCCTTTGGAGAGATGCATTGACCAAACCCTCAATATGTAAGAGTAGGTTCCCAAATAAGGAAAATATGGGACAAGAGGTCTTGAGCAGACTAATAGACCAAAAGGGCTACATATGGAAAGCTAGAACATGCCATATCTAAGCAACAAAATAAGAACCTATGTAGGCTAGAGCACCACTAGACCACCCATAAGCTCCCGCATAGACCGAAAAGGTAGGAGAATAAGCCAACACCATAACTAAACTACCCTTCACACACACAAGATCACCCATAGACTATCGCAGAAAACCAAAATGAACCCATGAAAGGGCATAGAGAATCAAACTAGCTATAATAGGTGCATTAACCACTTCAACGGAATGAATAAAACAAGGGAAAATATTTAAAATCCCCCCACATGCTCCCAACTAGTTGGAATGAAGCCATAGATCCTCGTGAGCCCAAAAAATCTCATCATATTCTTTCAAATCTACCTCACCATCACCGTCTCCTTTAGATGATTTCAAAAAACTAGGCCCACTTTGTTTCCCACCCTACATACTCATATTTTCTTACTTGCTCCTTATGTTGAGGAAACATGGTTGGGTAAATTAAAGATGTTAAAACAAAGGAAATTTCTTTAAAAAATATTGGAGTCCCTGCTTAGGCAAGTGATTGGGAGTGGGAAATTCCCACTCCTTGCAGGCCACAACCTCTAGAGGAGGGGATTCCCCTCCCTCTCTCCCTCCATGGTGTCCTTAGATTGCAACCCCTTATAGGTGTCATGACCCTTCTCAATGGGTGTAATCCCATCAGGGTTCACCCTTCTACATAGGAAATAACATAATTAAAAGAAAACAAAAAAAGTATAGAGATCTTATTACTTGCCAACGCTATGTTTTATCCAGCAAAAACCCCTATTTCTTATGATGGTCAATGCCACCATAGATAGGCCTTGAAAACTTACGAAAAAAAATATATGAAGTGAAAATAAGTTTAGCATAGGAATTAAGACAAAACCCTAATGCTTGTGTTTATGTTCAGACAAGAGGAGGAATTAGGGTGAGAACTTAGGTTATCCCTAGCTTGTGTGCCTCTTTTATGAGGATTCATGTAATATAAATTGGTTACACAAAATATCATATTACCATGTCTATCTTACTACTTTTCTTGGAAAATTTGGAAAAGGATCTAAAATCCTCATAATTAAACCATTGAGTTGAGCTATCAATTTCATTAAATCTATATGATTAATATACCCCTTGACTAAGGAGGGAATTCCCATTATTATTTCTTATAATTGATGAAGGGTACTCCCATTATAGATTCAAACTCACAACAACACTAGTTTGCACAACAAACTAGGCAAGAGAATGCAAGGGACTGTATTATTCAGAAATGAAAATACATATTACAGTCTTACATGCTTCTTATGGATGGCTTATTACATTCATCTGCCAAATTACAAATCTAAGTTTTCACCTTTGGTTCTTCATTCTCTAGCAAGCAATCGACCCTCTCCTTCGGCCACCTTCCCACCTCTTCATTGTAGGTCTCTCTATCTCCTCTTCCCTGTTGCATTCCACTTTCCTTTCAGTTTTTATATATTTTCTCCTTTTCTAGGTTGGCCTTAACCTCTATATCATAGTACCCATTATCGTCAAATAAGCATTCAGAACCACCAGGTAGTTATCTCCTCATCAACACCATCAACCAATCCGGCTAATGATTATGTATTCCACAACAACGGTGTGGAATTATCGAATAAAGTTTCGCCAAATGTCGTGATATTTTTGCCATCCATCACTGTTGACCACCTTAACATTTCTGTTAAAAAATTTCACCATCAGAATGTCGTTAGGACCCCAACTCACCTTAATCTGAAGCCATCAACTCTTCCCAAAATGAAAAATTATTTACAACGTTCATCGTCGAAATTTCGAGGGGACCTCAAACCCTTCTCTTTGAAATCATCAAGTCTCTACAATAACTCCTTCACTACTGCAATATCAGGCGGACTCCACAAGTCCTTCCACAAAAACATCCATGTATCCCCAATGGTTCATTATCATCATCGCATCGTCGACCCATCGAAGGGACTCATGAATCGTTCCTACTAATAGCTCAATGTCTCCTCGACCGCAAGTCATATGTCTACAATTCATTGAAAAACAAACTTCATTCCTCCTTCCAGCCGCGTACCATATTCCATCCTTTCAAGCGTTGGGGTTCATAGTTCTTGCATGCATCATGCATCTCAACAGTTAATTCAAGGCGTAAGGCTTAACACCAAAACCTGAAGTCCGATAAGATTGTGTAGAAAAAGACTAAGTCCAACAAGTGATAAGAGATACGACCGAGGCTTGAAGCTCGAACTGCCGGAAATCTTCTGACTTAGAATTCAATCCAATTCAGCCCTTATTCTAAAGAAACTTTACAGTTTTTTTTTTCTTCTCATTGATGGAAGATTTCTCTTGCACCTTGAATGCTCTTGCATCAATAATAATACTATTAAAATCTCTCTTTAAAATATATTTGACTCATATTTAAGAATAAAATTAGAATTATAACGTTAAAATGTCTAAGAGAAGGGAGAAAGGTACATATTGTGACCATATTTTTGTGGTGAAATAAATAACATTATTAGTATTTTGGGGGTAACAAATAATAATAATATTGTTTTGTAAAAAAAGATAAATATAAATAATAATGACAATATTATTACTACACATTATATAAATAATAATAGTATTATTTCTAAATTTCAATGGTTATTAATGTCTTTAATAATATTAGTATTATTACTATTGAGGTGGGGACATCAATTTAATAGTAACATTGTAATTATTAAAGTTTTCCTGGTAGTTAAATATATATATTTTAAGAGTTTTCTTCTACTTGTAGTAATATTGGTATTATAGCATAATAATAAGCATTAAATTAGATGGAAACATTAATTTAAAAATAAATATTAACATTTTGATATTATCAATTTAAATCATTGAAAATAAGGGTGTTATTAAGGATTTATTAATGTTTAATCCAATGTTAATATTGGTGTCGATAAATAATTTGATATGAGTAAAATAATTGTATTAATATAAAATGAAATAATAAGAAATAGTAGCAATAACATTAGGAAAATATTAATACTAACTGGATAGTATAGTACTGGGATAAAATTTATGATAACATTATTTTGGTAATACTACTTTATAAATAAATAACATTATTGTTAGTTTTTTATAAAAGAAAAAATGCGTTTTACAGGGACCCAAAACCATAGAGTTTACAAATAAGAGAAAAATAAACCATCAGAGAACCCTAAGAAAGGAAGGCTGCAACACAAAAAAGAAGAAGAAAAGGACAGCAACCAACAACTCTGAGCTGAAAAAATCTAGCAAGAAGCTAACAACAAGTACAACCAAAGCTAACCAAAGGAATTTAAAGTCTCAGCAACCTCAACTTCAAGGTTGCACATCTCCTAGGTCACCTTATTTAGCTCATGGGTCTCCAAAGGCAAAGAATCCGCTTTTCTCTTCAGGTTAGCTCTAGTCCTCTTTGAGGGGCCTCAATCCCCCATCTTAATTTTATCCTTATTAGCATCTAGATCCACAACCAATGACCCCTAATGGGTGTTCTCCAACTTCTCCACCATAGCGCTCAAGATAGTAGAATTTTGTTTCACATCTCTGTGCTTATTCTCCAAAATGGTTTTCATAGTTTCTCTAATTTTTCCAGTTTCCCTTTCTAGATTCTTAACCTTAATCTCGTTATCCTTTTTCATCTTATCCATGATCTCAACATTTTTTTTAAGGCATTCGGCCATCACCATCTTCTCGTCCACAGTCCATGAAACCCCATCAAAATTTTGGGAAACTTCTTTAGCTTCCATCACTTCTAGCTTGCTAGTGACAACCCTATTTTTTAAATTGGGGTCCTTTATCTCATGAAAAACCCACCTAATGATCCTAAAGTAGTCAACAACACCATTTATAGCAATTTCCATAATATCATCAGGAAATTCCCTATCTGGCTTGAAGTAGTGGTCATCAGGATTGAGATCTCTAGGGAACTTGGGTCTATCCTCTCTATTAGTAGCAAGACAAGAGGTAAAATAACTCTCAGTGGATTTAGGGGCTTCTGATTTTTTCTTTAGAGAATCCTCATAATATGAAACCAATTTTTTCATGGGGGGGTCCTTCTTCTTGATATTCTCCGTGTGGGATGAACCAATGGGGGTTTTTGCAGAGCTATCTTTTTTGTTCAAGGGATTTCTCAGAGGGGTTTTCTTAATATTCTTTTTGGGGGAGGGAGGAAATTCCCCTTCCCACTCAGTGTTTGAATCATCTTTATCCTCAGACGTACTAGTTTCAATATCATTACCTTCTAAGGCCGAAGCCGATAAGGGGTTAGACAAGGCCGCCATATTTCTAAAATGCTCATGAATAAGCCGTATAAGTCCAATATGCAGGACCAGATTCTTCTTAGGGATTTTTCTATGTTCCTCAATACTATTATTCACGGAGAAAAATAAGTAGTGAGGAAAGGAGACCCTTACCTTGTGTCGAAAATGATTGAGGGAAAAATGGTAACCATAGACTTTGGTGAATCTGTCATCCAACGTTATGTACTCCATAAGAATTATGAGTACCTCCCTCCATATCTTCTTGATCATCCCAGCTTTGAAATAATTGTTAGAGATTTGACCAACTCCTTCCTTTCCTCATCAGTTTTGGGAAAACTGACAACAACTTCACCCCCTCGATCGAGAGACCAGTGATATCCCCAATAAGGTTCTCACCCACCACCTTAACCTTCCTCCCTAAGAGAATAATATCACCATTCTACCAATGTTTGGCGAAGTACTCAATTGTTTTTGGGTTAGGACCATGGAGCTTTTCAATGAAAGGTTGTGACCTTCCCCACTTAATTTTCTTCCAAGCCTTCTCATTTCTCTTGTGCTTCACATAGCTAGTTGGCTCCACCCTTTTTTTGCTTCCTCCCATTGCTTCAATTAACTTGCTTCTATTGCTAGCAGAACAAATGACTAGACCAGAGAGCCAACAACAAAACCAAAGCACCCAAAAAATGTGCTGGCCCTTACTGCCAGTCGAGATAAATATGGTGCCAAAAAGATATCGAATAATATCATAGTACCTGGAATTATTCTCTTTAATCATCATCAAATACGATAAATTTCCCATGAGTGATATCATAATCTATTAAGACTCTGACGTTAGCTCCCAAATCATTCTAATTCTGCCACATCTTTTTCCCATTATGTTTGACCCCCTCATTAAAAAAATATCCAGCCACTCCATTTGCTTCCCTAAAGACATGGGATATTATCACCTTGTCTAAATTGGATAAAATAGACATGGCATCTTCTATCCAATTTTTAATAGTCCATGAGGGGAGGACTTGTCAAGGATACACTCAATAATGTTTTTGGAGTTGAACCCTCAATCCATATATTTTTGAATTTAATTCTATTAGCAAGGTCTATGATTTGGAAAGCCCCAATTGCTTCGGCTAAGTGGTTAGAATTTTTACCCAAGGAGATAGCCACCATTGCTACAAACTTGCCATTATAATCTCTTATCACACCCCCACTCCTAGCCTGCCCCAGATTTCCTTTAGCCACCCCATCAAAATTATCTTTTATCCAACCCCTAGGAGGGTGATACCAAATAACACCTTCACGGTACTTTTTCATAGGTCTTAAGGCCTTAGAAACATCACATTTGATATCCCAATCTTTTGCCACCTTAAGGTCATAGTGAGAGTAGACCACAACCTCCATCTTATTCTCATGAAAATGGATATTATTGATGTTTTCCACAATTAGCTTGTATATTTTCTCATATACAATATTCATTGGAGCTTCCTTGTCCCTAAAAATTATGTTGTTTCACTCCTTCCACACACCCCATACTATATAGGGGAAAATAAAAGACCATAACCTATGGATAGTAGGATTCAAGGAGGGAGCAATCCACTGAATAAAATGGTCTTTGATAGAGCCATGAAACACCCACGAGAGGTTCCAGAGTGAGGGGAATCTTCCCCAAATATAAGTCACATACTGACAATGGAGGAACAGGTGGTTAGCAGTTTCCGCATCTTCCTTGCACAAGTAACATCGATTCGGGATCTGAAGGCCACACTTACAGAGGTTATCCATTGTGAGCACTTTTATCTGAAGAAGAATCCAAAAGAATATATTAACCTTAAGATTAAGGTATTTAATCTAGGCTTTAGCCCAAAAGGGAGGAGGGTCGGGTAAAGGGGACAGCAAAGAGATAGTTGAAGAGATCGAGTAGTTGCCTCAAGGATTAGCCGTCCAAACTAGAAGATCATCCTGGTGGCTCCTTCCCATTCTTACAGACATTAGAGAGGATTGAATCGGCATAAGATACAAATTTTTCTGGAACAGATTCACCCATCCCCTATTTCTCCAGTAGTCCTTAACATGAGTCCCAAATATGGCCTTGTAGGTATCAACCCATCCATTAAATCTATCAAATGAAATTAAGGGCTCCTTCTTTATCCATTGTTCTTCCCAAAACATAGCTTGTTTCCCATTTCTTATGATCCAACCGACTCCCAAAACAAAAATGTATCTCCCTCTAATCATATCATTCCAAAGAACCAAACCATGAGGCAAAACTAGAGAATCAAGCAAAGTCTTGAGAGACCCAATATTAGCCATATATTTTATCTTTAAAATGTTGTTCCATTCTCCATTAGACGAGAAAACTCTCCATATTTTCTTGGCAAGGAGGGCCCTGTTCATCATTCTTATCTTTCTTAGACCTAGGCCTCCCAATTTTTTAGGTCCACAAACAGAATCAAGCCAATTAGAGGCATCATTTTCCTTTCTTCAACACCTGACCAAAGAAAGCGTTTTTGGATTTTTTCAATAGCGTCTGTATATTTGGAAGGGATTTTAAAAATAATTAATGCATAGATAGGAAGGTTCTGAAGGGTAGCTTTGAGAAGCTAAATTTTACCTACTTGACTGAGAAGAGCTCCTTTCCATCTAGCTAGCTTTTTGTTGAACCTGCCAACCAAAGAGTTCTAGAAGGAATCAGGAGGCTTAAGGCCCAAGAGCAACCCAAGATAAATAGATGGTAAAGAATCCACTCTGCATGCAAGAATTTTGGAAATCTTATTATGCCTTGGCTCCAGAGTATTGAAGTTTAGAATAAATATTTTTTCTGTCTATTGACCATCTGACCATATGCCCTTTCATAATCATCTAGGACCATTTTAAGATTCCTAGCTTCAACAACTGTTGATCTCCCCATCAAAATGGTATCCTCCAAAAACTATTGGTGGGAGCAGACCTAGTTACTAGACAAAGGCCTCAATCCCACTAAGGTTCCCTGATTAATCATTCTTTTCAAGTTCCTCCCAAGACATTATGCCATAATAGTAAATAAAATAGGGGAAATGGGATCTCCTTGCCTTAAACTTCTAGAATTCTTGAAGAAATGTGAAGGAGACCTGTTCACTAAGATAGATATGGAAGCAATAGAAATGAGTTGACCAACCATCTGAAGGACTCTTCTACTAAAGCCAAACGTTTTCATGATTTTGAGTAGGAAGTCCCAATCAACACAATCATAGGCTTTCGAAATGTCCAGTTTGAGAAGAAAACCTTCAGTCTTAGATTCCATGAGAGAATAAACATTTTCATGAACAATAATAATTGAGTTGAGGATCTGCCTCCTAGGAATGAAGCCATTCTATTGAGGAGAAATCAGAGAAGGCAGAATAACCAAAATCCTAGAAGTTAGAACCTTAGAGATAATTTTATAGAAGGAATTGCAGAGGCTTATAGGCTTGAAAGCTTCAAAATCCATGGCTCCTAGGCACTTAGGGATGAGGACCAAGAAAGTAGAATTTAGTTCCTTTAGGAGGCTCATTGAGCCAAATAACTCTTTAACAGTATTCACCACATCCTCTTCGACAATCTCCCATAACCACTAAGAGAAGAACATAGGAAATCCATCAGGTTTCAGGGCCTTGTTGCATTCAAAAAAGAAGATAAATTTCTTAATTTCTTCCCTAGACGGAATAACAGTTAGCATTTTGTTATCTTAATCCAAGTAACAAGTTCAGGGATCGCCTCTAAAAGATAATCTTGCATTGCATGATTAACTCCATCACTCGTCGAAAGAAGATTATTGAAGAAAAAGATAGCTTGTCTTCTCAAGTCATCATCCTTCTCAAAATGACCTCCATTGTTCTCAATGTGAGTAATCCTATTAGAAACCTTGTGTTTTAGCACAAACATGTGAAAATACCTTCTTCTTTTTTTCACCAATTGAAAGCCATAGAGCCCTAGATCTTTGTCTCCAAAAATCCTCGTCTTTGGCAATTATATCATGCATTTTCACAAGTAGGTCATTTTCTTTCAACCTGTTCTCAACAGTGTATCCCTCTAGCTAGATTTTATCTTGTATATCCTTCAGTTCAAGATGTAATTTCGATTTGACACCAAAGATATTACCAAAGGTTTCCTTATTCCATCTTCTAATCTTATTTTTGACTTCCCTCAGTTTTTGGCAATCCTGAACATAATAGTCCCTGAAACAGAGATACTCCACCAATTCCTCACCTCCACAAGGAGCTGAGGGTGGGAAAGCCACATGTGTTCAAATCTAAAGGGGATATTTATCTTAGCTAAGATAGGATCCGCAACAAAACTTATAAGATAATGATCTGAGCCCACCCTAGAGAGAGCTTTTAAAGAACAAAAAAAATTTAAAAACCATTGATCAGAGATTAAAGTTCTATCTAATTTGACTTGAATCAGATCCTTACCAATTCTTTGATTTTACTTTCCAGATTCACCTAGCAACCTCCAAACTTCTCATTTTCTTGAAGAGGGGTATCACAATATCCCATGACTACCCAAATTTCATAAATGAAATTCCCATGAAAGGCAGCCAACTCATGCCAAAAGGTCTTTATGGCCCCTTTCCCATTTGGGGCATAGATGTTAGACAAGATCCAACTAAAATTGTCTCTAATACGAGTAAATCTGGTAGCCACATGATTAGTACTCTCAAACAACGGTTCCCTTTTGATAAGATTCATATTCCAAAAGGTAACAATTCCCCCTGAAGCACCTTCAGAACTATTTCCATGTACCCCACAAAACTTAAATATTTTAATCTTATCCACTTTCTCTTTCAACATTTTGGATTCCTAGACAAGCAAAATATCAGGTTTGTGATCCCTAACAAAATTGTTCAACACATCCTGTTTATGGAGGCTATTCCGTCCCCCTAATATTCCATGACATAATCTTCATATCTTACTAGGGGATAGGATCTTGCCAATTTCAGGAATGGTTTTCTAAATACCATCCGCTATATCCTGAAAGCTTTCATGCTCCCTGTGCCATCTTGCAGATCTTCTTCCTTGACTACACTTTGTGGTCCTGCAATCTTCCTTAGCTCTAGTTCTGGTAGAGACTCCTATCAGTGTGCTTTGTTGTTTGTTTTTCTTCTTCTTCCTCCTAATATAAGA
The DNA here is from genome assembly GCA_007115665.2 of Sequoiadendron giganteum. NCBI lineage: Eukaryota > Viridiplantae > Streptophyta > Pinopsida > Cupressales > Cupressaceae > Sequoiadendron > Sequoiadendron giganteum. The sequence continues at coordinate 555,242,135 of CM021100.1, read as the reverse complement.
GTTGACACCTTCTCTATTAGTATCTTCTTGACTTTCATTCTCTTTTCTTGACACCCAGTCCTTATCTGAGAGCCCTTTTTGATCCAATGGAAGGGTATCCATCAATCTGTTATTATACTAGGTCATATTCTTACTTGAGTCCGCCAAATTCTGACTCGATTCCCCTAAGGTATTCTTTACTATCTCCAGAGAATCAACTGTTTCGGATCCTGACCTGAAACTTGGCAATAAAATCCTCTGCCATCAAAAGTCGGGGTCACAATGGGGATCCCAATATCTACCATTAGATTACCTTCCTTTATTGGTACACTAAAACCCTGAGAATGAATATCTTTCAGGCCAATCCCTTCATCCTCCTTTCCATCATTATCCTCTTTAGGCTTGTAGTTTGGAGGCTCTAGAATCTCCAAGCCAGTCTCTCCATTTTACAGGCCTATCTCACCATCCTCCTTCCCACAAAAATCATTCTCTAGCTTATTATTTGGTGGATCCTGAAGCTCCAAATCAACCTGAATCCCCACATCATCCTTATTTTAAAGGGATCTCACATGTTCCTCTAACTTCTTACTCTTGTTCTTTCAAATTTCTTTGTACTCTTTTCCATCCCCATCAGGATTCTTTTTCCAAATTGTCATTGGTTTATCCTAGGGCTTCTCCTTAACACTATTGGCATTAAGCCGACATTTATTTTCCCAATGCCCTGACTTTCTATATTTAAAGAAAGCAAAAGGAATTCTTTCAAACTCAATAGTTTAAACCCAAGAACCTAGCTTCAATTGTATTTCAATAGATGGCGGGAGGTCAGCATTCTGGGACACACCCACATAGATTCTAGCAAACACTAGCCTTTTCTTAGCCGTCATCATCAGATCTATTGACAAAATCTCACCAAAAGACTTAGCCAAGCCTCTAAAGACATCCTCATTCCAAAATTCCAATGGAAGACCAGATAGTCTTGCCCAAACTGGGACATTCTCAAAAATGGAATCTAAAAGATCTAGATTTATGGTCCATTTCTTGAGAGCTAGGGAGGACTTGCCTATGACCCAGGGACCGCCACTCCTCATAGCTAAAATATCCTCCTTACAGGCAAAATTAAAAGAAAATTAACCCTTAAGAAGAGCTGAAACAAGAACTTGGCCATTGGTTCTCCACTTCTTTTTAACAAAAGCCCTGACAATTTCAATATTTGGTCTAGGGCCCATAAATTTTCCAACCAATACTTTGTCCATTAGAGAAATGTTATAATCAATGATCAAATCAGGGACAGAAATGGCAAACTTAACCTTTGCCGGATCAGAGATGTTGCAAAATGGGGGGGAGCACAGATTTACCATTAGGTTTAACTCCAAACAGAGATGACCATGATTTAAGATTAGTTCCTTCCCCACCATGTTTTTGGTTTTTTCCACCTCGTGTCCTTTAGTACTCCCAACAGGATTTTCAGTCGAGTTAGTGTTCCCCCCTGGTCCACCTGAATATTTTTTTCGGGGTCAAGATCTTCTAACTCCTCCTTTCCATGCTTACCACTCGATACTTGCACAAATTTTTCTTGTGAATCCTCAAATCCAACTCTGCCACGATCTACACCATTGCTCGAAGATTCAAATTTAGGCTTCTCTCGCCCATCCATTCTTTTGTAAAGAGAATAAACTTATTGTTAGTTTGTTTAAATAGTATTGACTATATTATTATAATTGAAGAGTAGATATTATTGTAATTACTTTGGTTAAATAAAGACAATTTCATTAAAGTTAAATTGAGAATTGAAGATAATAGAATTATTATGTATAAATAAAAGAAATAATTTTATTATAACAAATGTAGAGGTAGCATTAGCTTCATTATTAGGTTAATATAAACCTTTATATTTATGTTAAAACAATGTTTGAGGATAGCATTATTATGTAATTCAAAGTTCATTTAAATGAAGCATTTATTTGATGGTAGATAATAGCCTACCCTTTTCATTAAATTCCTATTATCCAATAAATAGTATAGTTTGGTTGGAAATGGTGAAAGGAAGTCATATGTTCAATGCTTAAAATTCAAATAGGTGTAAACATCTCAATTTATATTCTAGAATATATATATAAAAAAGAGTATATAAATAATTAGTTATATGTTAATAAATAAATGCACAAAAATATTATGGTTATTGGCGTTATTGGCCTAATAATTTAATGTCCTTGGGTTAACGTTGATTTATTGTAATTAGTCCTACCATAGACTTAATAGTTAACAAATATGAATGGCATCGATATTGTTTGAACTATTTGTATTTTACCACTATTAAGTTATCATTAGAGGATAATGTTATCATGATTATTAATTAATTTTTTTAATACATAAAATTTCTATTAAAAATATGTAAACAAAAATTAAATAATAATGTTATATAAAGACCTAGATCACTAGGGTCAACCTCCCTTCTTAGGGTGTGTGAGATGGACTCTGCACACCAATCGCTCTTGCTTCCCACACCCCACTCCTAGGTGACCTATTTGTAACAATGTTGCACAAGCAACTAATTCAATGCATATAGTTTACATGTCATGTTCATGCATGGTTAGCAATCATTAGTGGTTATATGTTATTGTTTTAAAAAAATATTGGTTGTGTTTTTTGTCTTGCAAGCAAAATTTTGGGCATTATAAAATAATCCACTCACCAAGGATGCTAATTTGATTAAAAAATAGGCACTTTCAAATGATATATTACATATTTTAAATAGATTATTTTTAAATATATATATATATATATGTTAGTTCAAATGATTATATAATATTATAATATAATATAATTTTGTATCCATAATTTATAATAATATATTATACTTTACATATGGTCTTGATTAAACCAATACAAAGGGCTCTTACAATCTAAATACTCTTAAGAATGACTTGGGCATTATCAATACACACATAAAAAGGCTTGAGTCTTCCTAATTCTAATTTTAATACTAACCCTAATCCTAATTCTAGCCCTTATCCTAACCTTGACACTAATCATAACTTTAAATTTAACACCTATTCTAACCCTCCTAACCTTGACACTAATCATAACTTTAAATTTAACACCTATTCTAACCCTAACCCTTTACCCTAATCATAATTCTACACTTAATTCTAACCCTAACCCTAACCCTATCTCAAATTATAATTCTAACACTAATCTTAATCCTAATTGTAACCTTAGTTATAACCCTAATCTTAATCTAACCCAAATGATAACCCTAATTCTATTATAGTCTTAATCTTTAGCCTAAATTTTATCCCTAACCCTAACCCTCAACCAAAATCTATCACTAACCCTAGCCCCAATTCTAACCCTATTTTAATTCTTACTCTAATTGTAATATAAACATAACTGTAGACACCTAAATTTGACCACTTATATTTGGTTAAATTTATTCTTTTTCATCTAAATATCCTCTTATCTACATTAATTAAGTAATATTACCATTATTTAATTAATACCCCTAAAGTCCTCTAAATTCCTAAGGTATTTAATTAAATAATTAAATACTTTATCCTTTACCCTTTTTCCTCCAAAAATTAAATAAATAATATATTTATTTAATTCCCTTTATCTACCATCCCTCATAATCTACACCCAATCATAATCCACCTACTAATATTATTATTAAGGATGTGCACATTCCTAATCCATGATTAAGATGTGTCACATCCTCCAACTTTTGCAAGTTGGCTCCAAATCCTCATTACCCACCTAATCATTTTCTTAATCTCTCACTTGCACAACCTAATAATTAATTAACTAACCTAATCAACCCCTTGGTCATCTCTCCCCATCCCCTAAGGAATTTTTAATTCCTTTTTGTCTTCCCAAGTTTCTTTGAGGAATTTTTAATTCCTCTCTCATTCCCCAAGGAATATTAAATTATTTTTCTCTTTCTCAAGGAATATAAAATTCCTTTTATCATTCTCATACACACTAAAAAGGAAATTTTAATTCTTTTGGTCAACTCTTGATCTCAACCTTTGATCCTCTTCCAAGAATCAATCTCCCTTGCTAAATGGCTAACACTTAGTCATTTTTTCTCTCTCAATCATTCAAACCATATGCAACCACATTCAAGCTCTCACCATCTCAATCTCTCAAACCTTCTACTCTCACACACTACCATCTTGCATCCATAGCCAAATCCACCATCCTTGAATCCAAATCAAGCAAAATCAAGTTGTTATGTTGTCGAAATCATCCTAGAGAACACATATCAAACGATCAACATGGCCAGCCAGCTCATCAACTTGGACAAGTTATAACACTCTTTTGTCTTTCATTTTGTTCAAGTTCAACTAGGCTAATCGTTGAGGTGTTGTTTGTGCTTTCCTTACTTGCACTTCATTTCATTTTGCATTTTAGACTAGGAAAATTCACCTGCACACAATAACCATGATGTTAACCCCAATGATAATCCTATTCCTCACCCTAAATTGAACCCTTTAATTGTAATTGTAACCCTAAGCCAATTCTATTCATTCCATGAATGAAGCTTCTCCACTATATTTGTTGGCTTATCATTCAATGCATAAAAATAGTATGTGACTTTCTTAAGTTTGATTTTTATAAATAGATATATTTTTTTAATCTTAAATCTAATCCTAGTTCTATCCCAAATTGTAATAATGAATCATATTAAATGCAAGATAATACATTCAAGATAATTTATGAAAAATAAATAAATATAAATGCATAGTATGCACTTTTATCCCTTACACCTACCATAATAAGTTGTAGCAAACCATTATTAACTTGAGAGTACAATTCTAATAAACAAAATCTACAGGAGACCATAGGAAGAATTTCCAACCATATAATGAATGTCTTTTAGTGACCTTTCTTTTTTAATATTAGGTTTCCTATTTTATAGTTGTACAACTTCAACTACATGATTTGAAATTTTATAAATTATTTATAATTTATTGTTTACTTGTTTAAAAAAACGTAGAAAATAGATCATAAAATCACCTTAAAATTTTGGGTGAAATCCATTTTTTAAGATTTTGAACACTGCTCTAACTTTTTTCTTAAAATGGCCACTTCTAAGATTGAGGAACTTCTTTTAATCAAATTTTTTATGATTAAAAAATTATAAAGGAGCTCAAAATCCTTAAAAAGTGGATTTGGGAGCAGTTTTTAAGGTGATTTTATCATTTATTCTCTACTATATGAATTTGTTTAAATGGGTAAGTAATAAATTATAGTTGATTTATAAGATTTTTTGATCATTTAGGTAGTTGAAGTTGTACAATTATTACAATAGGAAAGTTAATATTAGAAAATAAACATCACTAAAAGATTTGTTATTGGGAAACTTCTTTTAATTAAAAATCTTATTAAAACAAGAAAAAACAAGAAGTCAGAAAGCAAACACTCTTATAAGAAAATTACAGAGGAGTTCAAAATCTTAAAAAATGAATATGTGATTTTATCATTTATTCTCTACTATATAAATTTGTTCAAACAGATAAATAATAAATTATAGCTAATTTCTTTAAAATCACCACTTTTAAGTTTGAATAACTTCTTTTAATTAAAAATCTTATTTAAGAAAAAAAAAACAAAAAACAACACTCTCACCTTCCATTTTCAAAATATTTTATCCAACTCCCCATTTAAAGAAGAAAAAACAAACCAAATCCACAAAAACAAAAAAATCAAAAATCAAAAACAATTTTTCCTAATTATTACATCATCCTTTCCTATATAACACCAGAGCACACACTCATATGCAGTACAGTTTAACTCACTCAGTTTAAGAGAAATGGCAAATAAGAGAGTTAGTGTTGCCTCTATGGTGGCTGTTTTGCTACTGTTTAGCCTGCTCTGAATAGCTACTGCATCAACAGCCATGCCTCTTACAAGTAAGTATATACGCGTGTGTTACTTTTTGTTTATGTTAATTAAATGCCAAATTAATTATTTTATATGTGTGGATTGCAGGGATTGCTGCCTCCAGTGACCCTGACCATTGTTTTACTCCTCCCGTCACCAAATGTACTGACTGTGCAGCTAAGGTAAATGGGCGTTATAAATGTATTCCTGCTGCACAGCCTGGAACCTTCAACTGTTGTGAATGTAACGAGTGTTGAGCACAGATATATTAATAGTTTCTCATAAATAATGTGGCCTTCGCCACCAACTTCCTCTCATTGTAATGCACGATTTCTTCAATAATAATAATATTTTTTTTTTATTTTGAAGAACTTTTGGTTGAAAAAGTTTCCGTGTTTTAGTATTTTAGTATTTGTAGAAATTTTATTGTTTTCATGATTTTAAATGATTTATATATGAAAAAGAATCTGATGAATTTGGTTTTTTTGAATTAAGTAAGTGAAAAAATAGTTAGTTAACTGATAATTGATTTTTTTAATTTTATTGTTTTTTTTGTAATTATAATTGATTATAGAATATCAGCAATGGTTAAAGATCAGAAAAAATTTAAAAAATAGATTAATAGACTTCACAACAAATAATTATAGTTGGTTATCTTATTTTTAATGATATTTCATAATCTAATTATATTTGAAAAATATATGAAAATTGTGATTTAAATGTCTCAATTTTAAAGTTGAAAGTATGGATTACTAAAAGTTTTAGATATATGATAATTTTATTAAAAATTGACATGAGATATGAGATGAGAGCCCCAGGAAGTTGCAGTGTGCTCACAGTAGTACTAACCTAGATCTTATTAAACCTCATGAGAGAATCTGTCAAATAATTTAACTGACCTGTCATTCACCATTCGGTGGTTACTCTTGGGTCTGTGCTACAGGAAGAAATAAAAAAGCATGAAAAGAGTGTTGATCTTGGTATAAGTTTTCAAAAGAATGATATCTTTAACTTTTTCAAGGAGGATTGAGAAAAGCTGTGTTTTATGTTTTATTAAAAAAAAATTATGCTATTGTGATTTAACTGTTAGTTTGTTGTCATTCACTCGTGGTTTTTGATCTAGTTGTTCTTTGCTAACTTTTTATCTTTTGAGGTCTGTATTTGGATTCAATGCCCTGCAAATGCTAGTTATCTTATCAAAAACAAGAAAAATGATTAAAACTATTTGAAAGATTGCTAAAATAGCCAAACCACTAACATATAATAATAACACATTTTATTATAATATAATATTTTTATCCTTAAATTTATATTAAAATATACTATTATCATGTAAAGTTATTTTAGACCAGCAAAGATTTAAGTTTTAATTATGTATGACCAACTAATATTACCATAGAATCATATTAGTCGTTTAACTTTTAAGAAAACTCTGGATGATCTAAAAACTAGATAAATAATGTTGAAAGACTAGCACATTATAATATAACTTCCAACAATTATAAAACAAAAAATAAATTTCTTTCTATATATATAATTGAAAATTGAAAATTCAAACATGAGAATGCACATTCGATTTATTTAATAATTAATAAAAAATCAAAATATTTTTTTCAGGGAATTGGGAGAAAGGTGTTTAGTTATACTATTCCACCAAACCACCCATAAGAATATCCAAGTGCAACTGCATCAGAAAGAAGAATGATTCCTTTTGTGCCAGTATATAAGCATCTGCTTACAGTAGACTTATTATCTAGAAGAATGCAAGACATCAAATTACCAATGAAAGCTGTTTGGTTCCCATGTGAAACTCTCCCACTAACCTCCTTTTCTCTTCACTTGCTCTTCCCTTACACCTCCATATTCTTTCAGTATTTAGGTATTTTTTCTTCCTATCTCTTTCAACTTCTCAAGCTCATTCTTAAGTTTAATCATATTTGCTTTCACTTCTGTAATTTTTCCTTGTGTTGGAAGTAATGGTTTTTTATGTCCTTTTGTGACAGTTGGTTTTGTTGATTAAGCCTAAGGGCTTCCTGTTTCACTGTTGTATTCACTATAATCAGATCTTCCATCAGTTTATCACTGGTTTCTGATAGAGATCTGAGTAACTACCGCTCCCTTGTTGCTGAATCGAGCATATCATCAGTGGAAACTCGTTTGTAATCATTAGCCCACATACCCAACTTGTTTTGAAGCTCCGAACCATTAGCCTCCTCCATGCTTGCTGAAGTAGATCTAAGTGAGTTACTCTAATTTTCTGTTGAATCAAGTCTATGTTTATGTCACATCCCGGTCGAAGGACCATTTTCACATGGGCATTGATGGTCGTTGAAACAAAATTAATGAAGTATGGGTTGCTATGGGCCTACAGAGTGGGCATTTAAGGGAGAGAACAAGAGAGATGATACGACTATGGGTAGGTATGCAGGGGTAAGGGCTTGTGTGCAACTAATAAAGACCATTTCCTGCCATGCCATTAAGGTAGTATGGCACCCCTTCTTTCCACCGAACAACCCCATGCCAAAGCAAGTGATTAAAGTATAAGTTTATTTTCGTGATCATTTGGGTCAACTTTTTTTGGAACAAAATATGATGAAGATGTCAAAGGAAGTGGAGTGCAGGGAGAGAGAAGAGAAATTAGTAGCCGTAATTGAAGGAGGAATCGTATGGTATGGACGAATTTCGTGAGGAAGGGAGCTAAGTCCACAATCTCTGACAACATCCTCTTTACTTATGATAAAATGGGACGTTTTACTTTGGAAGAACAAGAAGGCAGCAAGAGAGCTCATGGAGGAGGCATGCAGATTAGTCAAAAAAATTCAGAGAGAGAGGGTGAAAGGGGAAAAGGAGAGGATAGAGAGGCGTGAGGAGAAGGGAAGAGAAATCGCGTTGAAGAAAAGCTACAGGAAGGCATGAATAGAATGTCTATGGTTGGCATGAGTTGCAGAGGCATTTGGGGAGGAGGAGACCATAAATGGGAACAAAATGAGTAGAGGGTCGAGCAAGAGAAGAAGATAATAGTGTTAGATTTTTCCTACTGGTGGTGGAGAGGGATCTTATCATGGATATAGTCGCTACGTCAGATCCCGCATTGATAAGCAGAACTTACGCGGATGAAGGGTGAGGGCTCGAGGGCCTCGAACCGATGACCTGCACTCTGATACCATGTTAGATTTTTCCCTCACACCAAAAGCACGTACTGGTGGTGGAGAGGGATCTCATCATGGATATAGTCGCTACACCAACAAATAGGAGGGAGGAAGCTTGTCTAGATTGGGAAGAATGCCTCAAAGAAATGTGGTCTCATAAAATACAAAGGTTGCTGAAATTGCAACAAAATGGATACGATGAAAAGGCTTTAGAAACTTTCAAGAAAATGCAACTGGTAGGCATAAAGCCAAGTTCTAGAACTATTGCCAATATCCTCCCTACCTGTGATGAAAAAAAATGAGAACAAGAGGGCATTTGAGAGTTGGACGAGATTGATTGGAGATCTGATGCAAGAAAAGGAGGAAAGAGACCGAACCAAATCGCAGAGTGTAAAGTAGCACAAGTTGACCAAGCTATGCCATACAAAGGTGGTTGTCTTTCTTTGTTCTAGCAGTGGGAGACTCTGTGAGTTTTCAAGTAATAGGTACATCCATAGATTTTATAAATATAATAAATCTCCGTTGCTATTCTCTATGCTGAATATGGTTACGTTTATTCTCACTTTTAATATTTAGTCTTTGGCAAAGCAAGTTATTTTGGTGAATATCAAGCACTAAATATAAATACATAAAATTAAACAATTACAATTATTTTATGGTCACTATATAGGGTGTTGTTGAATTCTTAATTAAATATGGCAAACAATTAATGGGTGTGACTTAATAATACACTGCTAAAGATGGCCATGATCATCCAACTATAGGAAATACATAAATAAAAATTTAATAATTTGATAATGAAAATCTATGGTATTGGTGTATGAAACTTTAGAAAACATAATCCAGGGGATATATGTTGAATTCTTTTGAATAGTATCACACATGAACAAATGTAACATCCTTTGAAAACGCTCATCATTCTAGACCTCTTCGACACTAGAGTTATAAGTCATGGAACTAAAACTAGATTTATGTTGTAATGAAACTCTATCACATGACCATGTTAATATTTATATATTTTATTCGATTTGGTTATTCATCTGATGGCTACGACTAGCCTAGGATATAATACTCAGTTGGAATAAATGAGATATCGGCTTAGAGGGTTTTCCGTGGGGTGCATGTAATGATACTAGAAATAATTTATAGTGTAATGATTGTTAATGGGAGTGTAATCATATATGCTTATTAGAATTTTATGTTCCCATAACATTGTAGTAAAATCATCGTGTTCAACATTCAATTAATACGAGCTTAGGCTTATGATAACTTAACTATATAGGTGATAATGACTTCATTATTGGAACTAAAACTATATTGTATTCATATTTTAGTGTTGCAAGTTGATACTCTTAGTAATCCATCTTGACAGATGGGTATTTAAGGCTTAATATGACTACATGAATTCTATTAATGTCCTATCTATGGGAATCTTGACATTGAAATTATTATTATACCCATAATGAATTGCAATATAAAATACCAAACAAAGGTAACTATTGTTAATTTGACAATGTGGTTACGACTGAGTTGTGAGATAAATCTTATGTAGCGTCTCTTCACACCTTACTAATGACCATCAAGGTTAGGTTTAGGGAAAGTATGAATTAACTATCTAGTCTATGACTAAACTATTATACGAGAATGGGTATTCATATGTCTTTGGAAAATTAGTAGAAATTTCTTTCTACTTGGAGGGTTCCTATGTAAGAAGGGTATTTTGAAGTTTAACTTATGATATTGATATTTAATGCTTTCAACTACCCATGTGGTAGGTTAGGAATCCTAGAAGGGTATACTTTATCAATATAGGAGTATTGGGATGACGTCCGAAGGAAAATGAAATTAAAAGGGTTAAGAACGACATTATTGTTATTATCGGGTGTACATATTCCTATTTAGATTTACTTGGATATGGTATTTCCCATTTGTCTCCAGTATGACTTAACGCCAATAAAGTAATAAGGAGAATCATAATGGTTCATTTTGAATAACTCTCGTAACATCTTGTTACTCCATAAGACTGAAATAAATTACCAAAGTTTGAATATTGTATTGAAAACAAAAATAGAATCCCTAAGGAATTAAACTAGTTTGAGAGGTGGCAATTCCTTTATTTTATAATCGACCCTCCAATAGGATGGAATACTCTTGGGTTTCACCCTCAACAAAAATATCTTATCAATGGTAAAGGCAATTTACCATTTAGGCTCATGGTAGCCATTAACCTAATTAGGCTTTTGAGGGCTTGTGTAGTTGTTGCATGATGAATAATAATGGCGGCAAGGTTCAATCTTGACATGCTTGTATGGAAGTGTTGTGGTATGGATTCACTAAATTGGGAACTGGTGCATAGGTATCCCTAAGAGACTATGTGAGGAGAACTATGTGTGACTTTGACTCTTTTGAAGCAGGAACATAAGCGGTCCTTGGGTGAAGGATTCTCTTGTGACTTCAAGTCCATAGGGGGAGGGCTTATGGGGGAAACGCCAAGTTTTTGCGTTGTTCCTAATTGTTTTGACCTTCTCTCTTTAGTAGGCCTCGGTTGAGGTAGAATGGGTACCAGGAGGGTATGAGCGAGTTAATGTAATCTAATACTGTGTATTTAACACACAATATGCTTTTGTATAGTAAACAAAGGTTGAATACCTTATAATTAGTAATTGAATATATGTATAAGTTTAGAAAATTCCATCTCGTGTTGGTTCCATATGACTTTATGTGTTGTGAAAATTGACTCCATATCTAGAGATCTTTATGTATATGCCACTTTATTTTTTGAATGTGATTGCGATTGACATTGTGTATGACCTGCCTAAGAGTGAACCTCTAGGGTATTTGAGCAATGGCAGGTAGTCATTGGACCGTGCCAATGACCGATGTCTGAGCTACTACTAGGGATTAGTTAGCATTCACCCGGTTCATAGAGGTTGCCTTGGTTATGCTATGACTATAGTGGTTGCATGGGTAGGGACCCATCTATGCAGGTAATGGTAATTCGAGGCTAGCCATGTATTGAGAGGGTTCATTGGTTGTCACTAGTAAGCATGGAATTGATTGATGTCATGTTTTACCTGGGATTGAGAAGAAGATAGTTGACAATACCACTAAGGTCACAAGGTGGTATGTGTCGGAAGCTACTTCTTTTTGGGTGGATAGACTTTTCGTCGGTGGCCTATAGGCAATTGAAATTGAAATCCACTAGGTTTGGTAGATTCACTACTTGGGGAAATCCTTGGGATGGTGGATGGACCTATGGTGTAGTATGGGATGCACTGAATCCCCTCCCAATTGTCAGACTATATACTTAGCCTTGTGGGGGTTGAGGACGGACCTGTAGTGTAGTATGGGATGCATCGAATCCTCTTCCCATTTTTCCAATGGTGCAGAAGACCGATAGAAAGGATAAGACCCATGGTGTAGTGTGCAATGCAATGATATTCTTCTATTTGGGATGCATTATAAGCATGTGCTAGCCATTGTGATGTGTTATTCATCCATTGTTATTATGTTATGTGTTGAAGCTTACCACTATGCATGTGATGTATGTTGGATCTCATCACTATGCATTTGAAGTGTATGCTAGAGCTTGTCACTATGTATGTGATGTATGTTGGAGCTCAACACTATGTATTTGTGATGGATGCTAGAGCTAGTCACTATTGTACTTGTGATTCGTGTATGATCCAGTCACTATCACACTTGTGATTTGTGTATGATTCAGTCACTATTGTACTTGTACTATGTATGAGCTAATTAGCTTGTGTATGTCGGGGTATGCTCATGTCAACCATTGTGTATAATCTTTGAGATTATGGTACGAATGATCCCTTGTGAATATTGTGAATGTTGTACACTAATGTTTGGTATAAACCCAACACTTGATGGCAAGTTATTATTATATTCTCAAGACTATATTGATATCTTACTTATACTTAAAATAAACAAGCATGGGTTAAGGTGAGATAATAGATCTCATACAAAAGGAGAGATTGAACTCCCTCTGTCATTGTGGGGAGAACTACGATGCCTCTGATTCCCACAAGGGGATGCATAGGTAGGGGCATCATGAACCCTCGAGATTTAGGTTGTAGGTCTAGGAATGACCCTAACAATAGGAGCTTAGTGCTTCTACATGTAAGCATAAAGTTGTGATGTTGATTTGTTGTCGTCAAGATGACTAAAGGACCTTGATATTAACAATTTTGATTTAGATGTTTTATGCATGTTTAGTTAAGTTGGTAGTTGATGTTAAATAATCACAAAAAAAAAAAAATTGTGCTCAAGATGGGGATTTTACAGTTTTTAATTTTCTAGTTTCAAGTTCAGAGCTTCATTTTCCGTGCTTAGTTCTCCATATTTCTTGCTCAAATGTGTTCTTTCATTAGTAATCAATTGCACTTGATTTTGTATGGCTTCCACTCTCTTTGCATTTCTCTCTAAGAAAGACATTAGATTCAATCTGTCATCTTCTACAGGGTAAAATGACAAAGCAGTGTCACACTTTTGGCCAACTTATTAGCACAAGTGAATTTTAGTATTTATAACTAAAAATTAATTTTGGTCAAACATATGATCTAGTAAGATTCATTCTAAATAATTTAAATACTTCCATAACTTTTCCATAAGTGTACTTTTAAAATATTTATTTATTTTAACAGTTCAATTATTATTTATATATTTTTACTAAAATTAGGTTATCAACACAAATATATTAGGTTGATTATCATGCCAATTTTATTTTTTTTAATTATGATTCCCTAGATAAAAGAATAAAGATTAATATAGCATAATTTGTTTTAGATAAATATTTAATATAAAAGTTGGCATCGATTGGAAAAGTCGTGTTTTAATTCACACACATTAAAATATTTATTTAAAAATATATATTTATTAAAATTGCAAAAAAAAATATCCATGCCCTAAAGTTTCCAATTATAAATATACAAAAAACAATTGAAGGAAAGAAAAAAGAAAATTTAATATATAAAGCTTGATGTTTCATGTAACGTCATTTTTTCATCATTTTATCAGCAACTAAATTATAGTGTTAATTTATATAATACTATATTCAAATAATTTTTAATTTTTTTAAAAAATACAAACATAATATATACTAAAAAATACACATTTTATTAGTTTACATCATTTCAAAATTCAAAACATATATGCCACTTTCTAGTATTTGAAGTTTAAAAGTTAGATCAATGTTGGTCATTTCCTTTATAAAAGTATGACACAACTTTGTACTTTTACCCTACAGAGCTTAGTGTTTCATTATAATTTCTCAATTTTGCCCTCAAAAATTCACATTCACTACACAATTCTACATATTTCTAACTCAAAATTCCTTGTTCATTACTCATCAAATCAAGCTTATTTTATATCCCTGTAACAAAGACTTCAAATTTTGCCTTACAAGCTTCCCACAAGCTACAATCTTCTCTCATCTGTGCATGCAATCTCTTATTCATATCATTGCATTCTCTTAGTTTGTGTTCCAACTCATCTTTTTCATTTGTTAAATGAATGCACAAAACTTTATATTGTTGGGTCAACATTCTTTTCTCATGCTCAAGACCTGCAACTTTGGTTTCCAAATTTGCCTTTTTGGCAACCCACAAGCACCCATCTTGTTCAATTTTTGTATTTAATTCCCCAATCCTATCATTGCATTCATTCAACTTATTCCCTAATCTTTTATTTTCTTCTCTTAGCACATTCAACAGTTTTGGGTGTTTATTGCTCAAAATCTTTGTTTTATCAAGTTCATTTTGTAAGCCTATAAGACTCTTTTTCAACTCATTTTTTTCTTGTCCTGATTGAGACCATGAATCTCCATGCTTCTGGCTTAACATTCTCTCTTCATTAAGCTCATTTTGCAGTTTTGCAACTACAACTTCAAATTCTCCCTTACAGGTATCCCACAATGGAGCATCTTCAACCAATTTTTTGTTTTGTTTAGTTTCATTAATGGAGTGATTCAAATTATTTTCCAACTTAGTTTTTTCTCTACTTAATTCATTGCATAAGACTTGGTTATTGTGGGCTAGAATATTTGTTTCATTAAGCTCATTTTACAGTTTTGCAACTGTAACTTCAAATTCTCCCTTATAGGTATCCCACAACTGAGCATCTTCAGCCATTTTTTCCTTTAATTGCTTAGTTTCATTAATGGAGTGATTCAAATTATTTTCCAACTCAGTTTTTTCTCTGCTTAATTCATTTCATAAGACTTGGTTATTGTGGGCCATAATCTTTGTTTCATTAAGATTTTTTTGCTGATTTATAATTGTACCTTCCAAACTCACCTTACAAGTATCCCAAGAGCAACCATTTTCAGTCATTTTTGCATTTAATTCCTCATTCTTTCTATTCAACTCTTTCAACTAGTCTTCCAATTCCGTTCTTTCATGTCTTAGGTGAATGCAGGCTTCTTCATGTTTTAGGCTCAACACTTTTGTTTCATTCAGCTCATTTTGCAGTCCTGCAACTGTCACTTCCAACTCTATCTTAGAAGAATCCTACAAGCGCCCATCTTTAGACACT
Source organism: Sequoiadendron giganteum (assembly GCA_007115665.2). Lineage (NCBI taxonomy): Eukaryota > Viridiplantae > Streptophyta > Pinopsida > Cupressales > Cupressaceae > Sequoiadendron > Sequoiadendron giganteum. The sequence goes on along the minus strand of CM021100.1, from coordinate 555,226,575 downwards.
TTTGCCTTCAATTCTTCAGTCTCATCGTTATATTCTTTCGCCCTTTTTTCCAACCCATTTATTTCTCTTCTTTCATTACTATGTTCATTTAGGCTTTTCCAATTTGTCATCTCTTCACTTTTTCTAGCATCTACTATTACTGTTTGTTGGCTAATGTTGTACAATTTTTTTGTACAATTACCTTTATTAGTTACCATATTACAATTTTCATTTCTTTAATTTGTTAAGGTTTACATTGTACCTGCTTGCCATTGCCCTTTTGCTTATTTCTCTTTCCCTTAGTTATATTTTTCTAAATCCTACAAAACGTAGTCAAAGCACTTTGTTAATTTTCAAGACAAAATATATCAATTAGTGCATCAGGAAAATTCACGATTAGCAAAATTTGCACCATAGAAAATTCAAGTCGATCGGAAAATTCACTGCTATGAAAAATTCATCTCATGGAAAATTCTGGTGGTGAATATTCCATCACTGTGGTAAATTGTTGACGGTGAATTTTCCGCGGTGAATTGTTGGCCATGAATTTTCCTAGAGCCATCAATTAGTAGAGTTTGTGAATAGTTATCTGTAATTTGTACATTATTTTACTATTTTGATTATCTATTCACAATTAATGCAATTTTGGAACACATGTCTAAATTTGATATTATGCACCAATTTTTTCCTTAAAGGAGAGTTCTCAAAGAATGAAAATCTGCAAATTATCACTTCACCAAGAAGTTAGATGGATTGAAGGTTATCAACAAAAAAAAAACTTAGAGTATATATGGTTAGCAAGTGTAGGTCTTGAGAGAAGGGTTGCGTCCCTTTGATTCCTTCACATAATTTTTTATAGAAATTAAAATTGATAAGACCTGTAATTATTTTTATTGTCTTTAATTGTGAATAACATGTTAGAAATTGTTTTTTAAACAAATAATACACAGCATTATATTAGGAGGTTACAGTCTTTGACTAGAAATTGAATAAAGGGAAGAAATACAAGAATTTTTTAGGGAAGAGATACAAGAAATTTTTAGAAGAAATTTAAAAAAAGACAATAACATTGTTGAAATTTAATGTTTCCTAAGCCTCTGCTCATCTGCTAGTGCCCCTGCAGCCTTCACCTACCTGTTAGGAGTAGTTTGCCATTTTTGGGGATCCTACTTGCAGATCCTGACAACTCCAAAATTGATTAAGGTAGTTGTTTTTGAATTCAGCATTTACTGAGGTAGATGATTTCGAAATTTGAGAGGGAATGTTTGTTTTAGACAAAATGGATTGAAGGCACATTTGTCAGTCAGTCAATTGGAAGAAGTTGGGGAAAAAGTTGATGGAAGAAGTTAGAGAAAAAGATTGCAGAAACAGACTTTGAGAAGAACATTCTTTGTGAGCTTCCAGCAACTCCTGAATAGCAACAGTTGTTTTTTATTTTGTAAGAGCAATGATTGCTCCTGATCATTACCACTCTAGTTGAGCAGTTTTTGATTGCTCCTAGAAAGTTGTAATAGTTTCTAGTTCTTAGTTTGTTTTATGTTTTGTCATTTCCAGTTGATTAATAGTGAATCAAAGTTGCATGTCTCCTTGTTGTTTTCCGCATTTAAAATTTGGGCATTTCCAACTTGACTGGAAAACAGAGCAGCATCTTTGTGTGTTTTGGATTTGTTTGTTTTTAAAATCTTAACATGGTATCAAAGCCATAGGCCCCATTTCCTTGTGAGTTTGCTAAAGGAGTTGGCAACAACCACCATCTTTTAATGGACAGTACTATGTCATTTGGGCCAAGAAGATGAAGACCATCATGGTGGCCAATGATTTTTGGGATTTTCTCATAAATGGGTTTGTGGATATCACTGACCTAGCTGCATTTGCAGCTCTCATAAATAACTAGAAGACCTAGCTGAAGGAGCGGAGAAAGAAGGATGCAAAAGCTTTGAGTTTGATCGAAGTAGCCTTGACAGAGGCCATTTTTCCCAGAATGGAAGCAGCTGAGTATGCAAAAGAAGCTTGGGAAATCCTTGAGACTGGCTACAAAGGGACTGATAAAGTTAGAGGTGTGAAGCTCCAGCTACTTGGAAGAGAGTTTGAAGTTATTGAGATGAAAGAAAGTGAGTCTATTGGAGACTTTCAAACAAGGTTCTCCAGTCTGTTGAACCAGCTGAGAGCAAATGGAGATGTGTTAGAGGAGCTGAAGATTGTTGAAAAAATTCTTCGATGTCTATCCACAAGGTATGATCCTCTTGTCATTGCTATTGAAGCAATGATAAACCTTTCTACTTTGACAGTGGATGAGTTAATGGGTTCTCTCCATACCCATGAGCAGCTTTTAAAAAGGTCTACTACTACTTCCCATGAGAAAGATTTCAAGGCTCAGTCAAATGCAAGAGGCAGAGGGAGAGGTAGAAATGGCTCCCGAAGAGGTAGAGGCAAATCCAGTCAAGGAAATGCTGGTGGAGAAAGCTCGGGACGAGCAAGTAGCCAAGAGGGAGCAAGCAGCTCTCGGAACTCCCGTAGAGGCACAAAGAACAACAGTTTGAGTGGAAGAAGTGACAAGAGCAACATTGAGTGCTATTACTGTCACAAGTTTGGACACTATGCTAGTGAGTGTTGGAAGAGGCACGGTAATCAGCAAAGGCAGAATGCAAATGTTGCTAATTCAAATGTAGCTGAAGGCAATCAGTCCACAACCTTCATCATGTGCAATGTTGGTGAAGAAGGCAGTCCCAAGGTCTGGTATTTGGACAGTGGTTGCAGCAACCATATGAGTGGTAATGTAAGTCTTTTTTCTTTCATTGACAAAAATGTTAAATCAAAAATTAGAATGGGGAACAATGGAGTTATTCCTGTTAAAGGAAAAGGATCTATCATGATCCGTACCAAGCAAGGTGAAGAGAAGGAGGTTCAAAATGTGTTCTTTGCACCGAGGTTAAAGCATAACCTCATGAGTGTAGGACAACTAATCCAAAATGGATACAAAGTGTTGATGGAGAAGGGCAAATGTGTCATTTATGACAAGAATGAGAGAACAAAGGTGTTTGCAGCAATACAAATGACAAAGAACCGGATGTTTCTGTTGAAGACTGAGACATGCTTCTCATCTCAGTCCGTTGCAACACCTCTCATGGATGGAAAATGTACAGCAGTACAACTTACAGTCCTCAAGAGCACCA